>JASKGO010005827.1:0-89780 GCA_030556065.1 Holobus sp. GC000080
CCGAAAGTGCAAATGGACATTTTTAATTGTGCGAGACGTTACGTGTGCTGAGAGACGCGCGGCGGATGGACATGAAGAGGATGCTGCTGGCCTAGCAGCTCGTTTTGCTTTAATTTCCTTTTGAATATTAAAATCGATTTTGAATATTTCAGCGCATCACATACAGGAAAAACATCGTTGCTTTGACGACTTACTTTACTCATCAACCACTCTTTTCATATCACTTATTATATATGTAGATTGTAATGAGAAAAGGCTAATGACATTTGTCATCTGTTGCTTAGTTTTGGACATTTGCTTTAAAGTTTTTTAAGTTCTAGTGGTGAATTTTCAATTTTTTATGATGATTTTGTTTTCGTTTATTATTTTTTGTAATCGTTAAGAAAATTTATTGTAAAATTTAGTGGAAAATAAATTTTTAATAAACAGGGATTACTTAGTAAGAGTTTTTTTTTTTTGTTAAATGCACCAATCATTTTAATAATTTAAATCATTTTTCTGAATTATTTTCAAATTTAACAGTCTTTCTGTTTGCTTTTATAATTATTTTTAAATTTAACACTCTTTCTGCTTCATTTTATAATTATTTTCACAATTAACTATTTAATTTCATCTCTTTGATGACTATTGAAAGCAAATTTATAAAAAACAAATCAAATCTCACACTTTCTTCAATTAATAAACCTATAACTTTATTCCTTAAGCTGATTTGAGACTTTTCTTTAATTTTCTGCTTTAATTATCTAAATAAACAATAAAAAATAAATAAAATAATATAAAAAATAAAAATACAAAAGCAAAACTACCAAAAAGGAAATAAAAAACAAGCAAAATTTAACGAAAATTCAAAGCATCAGATAAAGATGAGGCTTCAGCCGATAGTTTCTCTGCGAATCTAATGAATTAATAAACAAGAAACAACTATTAGTTAAATGTAGTGTTAATCTATAGTTGGCCTGAGCTTGAGCGGAAATAGCGAATTGATACAAGGAGATAATTATATTAGAAGAGCAGTCTCGCATGGAGAATAAGGGCGAGAGCCTTCACTGCTGCCGCCGTTGCCGCCGCCGCTGCCGCCGCTGCTGCTGCATAACTGTGTGTGAATTAACTAGTAGTTATTAACTAGTTGGAAAATGCAATTTCGCAACACGAATTCCTACTTTACTTGACCGCCTGTCCATACACTACGCTCTACCTAAGCGTAGCTGTCGAATTTTCTTCCCTCTGCTCCTGCTACTGCTGCTCTTCATCTCTCTAAATTTGCCTTTATCTTATTAATCCTACCACTGCCACCATAATTATTAATTTTTACAGTAGAAAATACTTTTTTTTTATATTTATAAATAATTAAATAATAATTATTAATTGTATTTAAAATAATAATTATAAAAAAATAATAATATATAGAGACAGTGGTAGTTTTTGGTGTAATTGAATAATTCAGTTACAGCTTTTTCCAAGAGAGCCAGCCGCCTCTTTCCGTTCGTTCGAATGTGCTGCGCGTATAGAGAGAGGGTGCGGCGGCGGAGGGCAACGCAGAGAAACAGAAATCCGGCATAGTGAAATAATAATAACAACAGCAACAATGTAATATTTAATTAGTAATGTCGCCGTGTGTCAAAAGCAGAGAGCGGCACGTTTTACAGTCGAGTTACTTTGTGTCTGCCCCCGCGTTATTATTAAGGATTTAACTTCGCGATGATGCTGTTGACGACGACGCCACACGTATGCACAATCAGAGATTCGGAGCAAAAGCGACTCTACATATTACTATACTATGCTCTATATACCTCCAATGCCGCCGACAAAACCCACTAAAACATCTAGCTGAATCCCGAAAAACGCCGCTGAAATTCTCTCTCAACTACTATAGGAATACTGCTGCTGGTGGCTGGTGGCTGGTGGCTGCTAGCTGCTGAGCTTACGCCGCTCACCTCACCTGTGTCTTTTCCATGTACACCGTTGTATACGTTAAAGATTAGCAGACATCCATTTTCGACTTACAAGTGTTTGCATTTCTCCACTCGCTCGCTTAATGCGATTAAGGCGGCGGCGGGTACGTTGCGTTAATTGCAAAAAACCCCATGCGCATCGGAGAGCATCATCAACAGCATCAGCAGCAGAAGCAGCAGCAGAAGTGGCAGCAGCAAATACTTTCGATGCGCTACATTAAGTTTATGAAAATCTATACTCTGATTTATGGCACAAGGCTGCTGCTGCTGCTGCTGCTGTTGCGGTTGGGGCACTTTGCTGCATTAGGCAAATGATCCGAAATGTGCGCGCCGCAATCGGAAGACGTACGCCGAATATGAATGGAAGCCCGTTAAGAAAGCTGTCGCTCACCCTCGCTGCTTTCGATACCTCGCCTATACCATGATGCCACGCTTTGCTGTGTTGTCTGAATCCCCAATAATGCCGCGCGCGTTGGATGCTGCGAGATCCAGTCGGCTCGTTGATCTGCATGTTGATCTCCGTTCGACTGTGCTTGTGCTTCTTGTTTGCACTGCTTTTGTATTGGGTTTTCTCTGCTCTGTGCTTGGAGACTCTGATGTTTCAGCGGATGATGCTGCTGCGGAGAGTCTCCGAAGAGCGGCTGTGTGTGTGTGCGTGTGTATGCAGATAGACAGATAGAGGGACACGCGGGTGAAGAATGGAAGATGGAAGGAAAGAAGGAAAGAAGGAAAGCGGGCAGGACAGGAAGTGGAAAGTTATTCTTATTCTCTGGAGCGAGCACTGAGATCGCCCCTTTGAAAATATCATAATGTGACATGCAAACTATGCATTTGTCGATAAATGTTTGCTCATTTATTATATTGCTTGGGGATTTCATTTCGCTTCGGCCTCTTTGCTTCTGTTTTCGTCTTCTTTATTTTGTTTTAGTTTTCGTTTTCGTTTTTCTCGTCTCATTTTGGTTTTCCTATTTGTCTTTCGATAATTTATTTGTTTGTTCATTGGAATACTTTTTAATCTTTATGAATTTGGTGGATTTTCATAAAGATTTTATTGGAAATATTTTTGTTTATTAAAATCTAAAGAAAAAAATCTTTCTTTCTTGCCGGAAATAAATTTTAAATGCGCTGCGACATTTCTAAAGAATAAGAAATGCGAAGGCAATTTAAAAGACCATTTTTCTCAAAATTCACTAAATGGATTTTTAAATTTTTACTCTCGCTTAATAATACATTTTATTCTTTATCAAAAATAAAAATAAAATATCAACTTTGTAGTTCCGGTTTTCCGGAATTTAATTTTTAGTGTGCGGTGTCCCCGCTTGTAGCGCTATGTAAAAGAAGTTCATTTAGGTCAACTTTTCTCAAAAGTCACCTCGTTATTTTTCTGATTTTTACATTGATTTTATAAAAAATATAATCCTTAAATAAAGTCAAAAATAAAATTTTAATTAGACTAATTCAGTTGTCCGGTAATTAGTTTTGATACGCGGCGTACATTTCCATAAAATTCATGGAAAGTGATTTCAAAATATAAGTCACTTTTTATCAAAAATTACTA
Organism: Holobus sp. GC000080; assembly: GCA_030556065.1. Taxonomy (NCBI): domain Eukaryota; kingdom Metazoa; phylum Arthropoda; class Insecta; order Coleoptera; family Staphylinidae; genus Holobus; species Holobus sp. GC000080. Next base: position 3,511 of record JASKGO010005827.1, read on the forward strand.
CATAGATTTTAAAATTTTAAATCTAATTTTATAAATTTATTTGTTACCTATAAAAATCAAAAATAAGGTTTCAAATTTTTCCTTCCGATTTTCCGGGAATTAATTTTTTGTGCGCCGTATCCGATCATATTATATATGTTCAGTATAACTGCAACATAAAAGTCAATTTTTCTCCAAATTCCCCACATTAATTTTATTATTTTCTCCTCTATTTTACCGAAAATATTTTCCAGTATCAAAAATAAAAATAAACTTTTGTTAATATCATTTTAATTTACCGGAAATTTTTAAATTTCGCATTTTTAAATGCGTGGCAACCGCTCAAACTTCGACACTTTTAGTCAGTCTTTCGTCAATAACTATCAAAATTCACATATTAAACATTCAAAAACAACCATTATGAATAACTGAAAACACTATAAGACATTAAAAAAAAAAAAACAATTAAATTTAATTTCAATGGGCAAGACGTGGAAAATTTTCCAAAAGAAAAAACCAAACCCTAAATAAAATTAAAAATTAAACACATTAGTCTCCCCCACTAACGAAAACAATGAAAACCAACCGCCTCCTCCACTCTATATACAAAGAAAAGCAATCATTTCCAATTTCTAATTAAAAAAAAGCGTGCAAGTGAATAGCGCGAAAGAGAAAAAAGAAGCAGCAAAAGGAAAAAGAGAAAAAAATAAAAAGCGCGCGCGCGCGAAGAAAGCACACGACGAGATAAGCAAGCAATTCGAAAGCAAGAGCGCAATGATTAATTTTTCATTATAGAATACAGTGTGGCGGCAACTAAACAGAATGAAAATGCAAGAAAAAGAGAAAGAGAGAAAAAAAAAACAAAAGCAGAGGAGACGGCGGCGGAGAGAAGCAAGAGAAATGAGAGGACAAGACGCGCGACTTGTATAATTAACTTTTATATCCATCGATCTTGTCAGCAATTATTTATATTCACTTTTAAATTTTTTTCTACCGAATATACCGAAGATAAAGATCAGAAAACTTGTGCTACTTATTCATTTTAATTAATAGCTATTTCAGATATTTTTTTAATTTATCATTTGTAATTTTCAGTAATAAAGGAAAATCATTTTTTAAATATTGTAAATATTTAAATGGAATGCGAAGGCGCCGGGCATTATAATGTTTAAAAAATAGATTTAAAAAAAAAACCTACTAAATGAACATTTGGAAATGATAATTTAGAATTGCGATGTTATTATTAAGGAGTAAGGAGCAAGGGGGTTGGACAGTACAGTATTGGGGGGCGGCGGAAGCGGCGTCTTCGCACACCTAAAAGATATTTATGACCTCCGCAGATAACCGACACTCTAATTATTTTTTTTTCTTCGCCGGTTGCGCCGCCCGAAGAGTCTCTAATTTCATTACGGACGCGGAAGGAGAGAGCGGAAAAATTGATCTTCGCAGCGGAACTGCGGCGGCGGGAGCGGCGGACCGAAAGCGACCGGCCGACCGGCGAATGAATATTTCAAGTAAACGTTCGGAGATTAAAAATTTAGATGGCAATCTAAACTGCGCGATCCGCGCGCACACACACACCAAACATTTATAGGACACAAACTGCGGCACACCGATGATGCATACCGTAACATCACTGCTGCTGCTGCTGCCTGCTATAGCTGTTGCTGATGATGATGACGATCATCGTATTATTGCTCGTATATATGACGATAGAGTTGTTGATGCGCGATGATGGGCACAGTGGCAGTAGGCAGGCAGCAGGCACCGAATCCATCCTGGAAACAGCCGCCCGTTTTGCTTTTGTAGACGTCGAAAAGCGTTATTTGTTATTGATACGTAATATCTATGCATAGAGCGGCGAGCGACACGAGCGGGGGCTGCATTTTGCTTATATTGCTAATCTCTAGCCCTTGATTGGAGCCTAATCAAAATTGATACCGTTTCAACAACACTTAATTAACACCTATACGGACCGCGCATTGTCTGCCTGTCAACAAATATCGCTTTTTTTACTTATTTTTCCTGCTTTTTTTTTCAGGGGAAATTATTTGGTTTTTATTTAGGTTAATGATAATTTTGGATTTGATAACTAAAATTGTGGCTTTTTTTGCTTCATTTTAAATTTCTGAAATTAATTCGATTTTTTTTAGTTTTATATATATATATATTTTTTTTATTATCTTCAATACAAAATTTATTTTAATTTTCATTAAAATCATTTCAAAAATTTCAAGTTTTGATTTCAGTCAGAAAAATTAAATTTTAATTTATAAAGTTTTTGTTTTATTAAAAAAAAAAAAACGATTTAAAATTAAAAGCGCAAAAAAATTTCAATTTAGAATAACTTTTAATTGAATAAAATTGTAAAATTGCAAAAAAAAAAAATCAAAGAAAAAAAAACTTCACCGCAAAGAAATAAAAAAAAAGTTACCATGCGAAAAGGGGAGACGAAAAAACTTCCCTTTACTCCCTTTACTCGAACCATCAAACCAACTAGAAATTCATTTATTCAAATGACAAAATGATTATTTGATAATTAGATTGGAGAGAGTGAGATGGAGCTCGGCGGCGGCGGAGGCAGCGGAGGCAGCGGTGCGCTAGGCCCGGAAACGCGGCCGGCCTCCTCCTAATCGAATTACGGGAAAAAATTCTTACGATAACGATAGTAGGCGACTTAATTGAAAAATTTAACGCTCGTTTTCCTTTCGGCGCCCATTTTTCCCATCGTCATCGTCATCGCCGGCATCGCCAGCATCGCCAGCATCATCATCATCGCCGCGCTTTGATTAAAATTCCGCCGTATCGAGCGCGCCAACCAAGCAAGCGAGCAGCCGAAGACGTTTATGTTATTATTAAGTCTCACTCAACACGGTCGCTCACTCTCTAATACAGATACAGCCCTTAATTAATTCGCGCGCCGAATTTCCCAGGGATAACTTAGTTTTTTTTTTTGCATCTCTTTCCTTGCACATTTCGCCGTATTTTGCTATATATATTGCTAAACTGCTGTATTTGCTGTATTGCTGTATAGCGGTATCCCTTGCGACCGGCGCCTTCACCTGAAGGCGATCAACAACAACAACAACAGCACTAGCAGTACTTCGAAGTGCTTTCGAAGGAAACGAAACGAAACGAAAAAAAAAAAAAAACAAAACAAAAAGCGATATAAAAAGGCAACGGGAAAAGTGTAAGCGTAAGTACTCTCTCACCGTATATTGGAATCGAAACTGGCGGCGGGCGCGAGAGGAGCGCATTACTTAATTATAATTATTGTCCTCCAAGGTGCACTGAGAGAAAGTGTACCGTTGATGGAATGCTTTATCATCCCTCTAGTGAAAACGCACACCCCCGGATCGACCGGAGCGGCCCGCGCGGATGCTCCAAATGTATGCAAATGCTGATTAAATTTTCATCTGTATACATACACACACACACACACACATACGCATGCACACAAACACATAGAATAATTGTATATATATATATATGTAGGAGTGTGCTCTCTTATTTTATCGATTATTGTTTCAAGTCGGCATCTGCATATCGGCAAGAGAGGGTCGCCGATAAATATATGCAAGCGGGAGAGAGTTTAAGGGCATTAAAAGCGCCGATCGGCGAGATGAGAGATGCCTTATAGCCATGTACATATAGCAGTGTCCCCTTATGCCCCCGCTGAGGCTTCCATCTACATCCATCTGCATCCATCTATATATATATCCTATATATTATTATATTATCTGTAGTATCAGTTGTGGAGCTATATTGGCAGTGCGGTGGTAACGGATATAGGGTTTGCTGTAGTAATATCTGAGTCGCGTGTGAGAGCGTCGCGGCGCGCAAAATGCAAAAAGCGAAAAAGGAATAAAGGACTATTATGGCACTTTGATATGCGGACGACTCTCTCCGGGTGGTCCTTTTCGCTTCGGGCTTTCCGCATGCAAAACTCTGCATGAATCATATCTCTGTTCTGCTTTATAGACTCACCATGAACTCCATGGCTGTACTGCTTTTGCTTTACTGATACATGGACATCACTTTTCATAATATTGTCTAATATTGTTATTATTATTATAGTTTGCATATATTATGGCTAAATTATTGATGAAGAATAATAATCGGTTGTCCAAAATTTATCGATTAATAAAAGGTGGAAAAGGTTTTTTTTTGCAGTTTTAGTAAAAAATGTGTACCTTTTTATTTAAGAAGCAATTTTTATGATAAATTATAATATTTTTTTGTGAATTAATTTTTATATTATAAAGAATGATGTTTTTTTTATTTTATAAAATGAATTTTTATTTTTTGTAGTTATGTAGTTATGAATTAATAATTAGAAATCCGAATGAAGGACGGTTAGAAAATAATTAAAAAACCATTGAAATAATTAACTTGGAGCTGTAATTTTAATAATAATTGAAATATAATTTAACTGGCTATAAAGTTATTTAATAATAATTTTTCTTTTAGTTTTTTTTTTTTTTTTTGGTTTTAATTAGTAAGTCATAATTTGACAAATACGTTACGCGCCAACGTTAAAGTTGCCAGCGCTCGGTCTCGACCACACTCGATGCGCTATGCTTACAGTCCGGTCGCGCGCCTCGCTAACGTTGCGCTGTCGATGTTTGCAAACAATAACTATCACTCCCGACAAAATCACTTTGAATATAATCAGAAAATGGTTTAAATTTTAATATTTTTAAAGTCAATTTAATTAGCAATAATGTGGTGGTGGAAAAAATTGTTGAATATATATATGAATTTAGATTTTCTAAGCAAACAATTAAAAATACTTTTAATTGCAAATCGTTTGAAGACGTTCGATCTGAGAAAAAATTACTAACTTTTGAACCAACTAAAGTATTTAAAAAAATTAATACCACATTTTAGCTAATTAAACCTCCTTTCAATATCGTATAAAATTATTAAAATTTTAATTTTTCTAATAAGATCTAAACGAATTTTAAAAATGGAACACTCTGTATAAAATTTAAAAAGTAACAAAATTAGAAATTAAGTAATGTACATTAAAAACAATTTATTTACCATTAATTAGTTAAAAAATCGGATTTGTAATTTAGATTCAATTAATAAATAACTAAGAGAACTTTTTGTTGCTAATCGTCCAATGACGAGGGTTATAAAAGTAATAATTTCAAATTAATTACAATTGAATTAATTAAGCTACAGTAATAAGTTTATAGTTATTTTAAAGCCAATTTATCTAACTATTTAAATAATTAAAATTATTTTTCTTTTAAAGTTTGTTCGGTTTTTACAAGAAAGTCAAGCATTTGCCGCCAAGTACGTGACGCGCTAACGTTAAACTCGCTCTCGACCGTACTCGACGCGCTATGCTATAAGTCCGGTCGCGCGCCTCGCTAACGTTACTCTATCGATGTTAGCGCAAATAATTGTCACCTTTAAAAAATGATTTTTTATATCTAAGAATTTCAACAGATTTACTAAAAAAATACATCATAAGAAATTTACTTTAATATAATTAATAAAATAAATGATTATTAACAATTTCTTTCCGCCGTTAAACAATAACATTCTCCATAGGACCTTCTAATTTAGAGCTACAAACTTCAAATTAGGAACTTTTAGCCAACAAATTTAAACAACTTTTAAAGGGAACCAAAACCAATTCCTCCGATGTAATTTCATTCGTAATAAATCAAAGAAATAATTTTTGATTTGTTACCATTAACCATTAATGTGCTGATTTATTGCTCTGTGTCACACAAGATATTACATATATTAAAAAATGGAAAGAGATCGGTGGAACGAGATGGAAAAAATGCGTTTCACAATTGAAGGAAAATTGAATTCAGCAATACATACACAGCACAGCACAACACAACAACAACAGACGCACACTGATATCGGCCAAAGTAATATCTATACGGTGGAAAAATATATTTGGAAATAAGAAAACATCATCTATCATATCTTTCCATATATCCACACACACACATACACACAAGAAAACATAAAAAAATATATGTACAGATACAGAGAGACATTTGTATAGTTGAGATCCTATATGCAAAATATTGAATTTAGACAAGGAAAACAACAGACAGCACTTGCTGTCTTTCTTTCGCCGACCACTTTTAACGTTTCTCTCTTTTATTTTTTCTCTTCTCCAAAGGGAAACCGTTAACAGAGAGAGCGAGAGAGAGAGAGACAGGGAGAGAGAGAGAGCAGGAGGGCAACCGGCGACGGCAAGCCACCCCCTGGAAACACCGACCCTTGAACACTGTAATAAATATCTACATTTAAATGCCTTCGAATTCTTCAACACAGACATAAACACACACGCGCACACACACAAACAAATATACTATACATGCGAACACTACAGGGAACACTCAAAGAGGGAGGGTTATGTGTCCATGCGAATGCGTGTGTGTGTGTGTGTGTGTGCATTTGATATTCGCGACTGTCAGGACAAAGCTGACATATGATTTGTGGTCGTAAAATGTCGTATCTAGTAGTGAACCGGCAGCACGTATATGAAAGCAGGCATTTATCCGGAGGGTATCAGCGGAGACTCTATAGCGAATGACATTTTATTCGCATAAAATTCCTTCCGACAGTCAACTCTTATTTTTTTCTTTTTCTTTTTTTTCACATCTATTTCTCTTTCATTCATCCTATAAATCCATTTTTCTTTCTCACTCTTTCCATATGCATATATATATATATATATATAGATTGGAATTTGTGTGTGTGTGTGTTTTTTATATTTATTTCGCCGATGGTTTTCCTTCTTATTCCTTTTTCGCATGCATAGATTGCACAGACTAATAGTGAAGGCGCCGGGCGCAAACAAATCAAACAAATACTTTTACAGGGTGTCCCCTTTTCAACAGTTATTATTAACTGTTTCTTATTTAGAATTATAGGAAAGTTTTGTTAAGTTATAGAGCAAAAACAGCTTAAAAAATAAGTTTAAAAAAAGTTTTTTTTTTGTAATTTGGGAAATTAAAAAACTGAAAGTTTGAAAAATTTACTTTCAAAGAAGTAATAAATGTAGAACCAGTTATAATTGGAAGAAATATTTAAAGTAGAATTGAATAATATTGATTTATTAAATAAAATCAATAAATAACATTAATTAATTAAATAAATAATTATAATTTATAGGAAATTACAAAAGTTAGGATGAAATTTATAACAAACAAAAAAAAATTAAATAGACAAAAAGTTCCAAGTTAGTCTTGTAAAATCAGAAAGGACAATAAAAAGGAAAGAAAAAAAAAAATAGAAAATAAGTAATTTTTTTCAGCAGAAAATTAGATTAAAAACAGTTCATTGTAAAAAGGGAATACTTTTCCTTCGTTCACTTTTATTAATTTACTTTTTCTTTATTTTTATTTTTAAATTTTTAATTAATTGATTTTAAATAAGTAATAAATATTTAAAAAATATATAATTTGAAGAAATATTTAAAGTTTTAATAGAATAACATTAATTAATCAAATAAATAATTGTAATTTATAAGAAACTACAAAAGAAAATAAATAGAAAAAAGTTAGTTTTGTATAAACAGACATAAAAAACATAAAAAAAATGTAAAAATGAAAAGAAGAGAAAAAGCCATCATTTTGTATTTTTGTAATAATCAAACCAGGCGATATTTCCAGCAGGAAAATCAGATTAAAAACAGCCCATTACAAAAAAAAAAAGGAATACTTTTCCTTCTCCGTTTTACTTTTTTGTTCTCTTTATTTTTTATTTTATTTTTAAAAGTGAGCAATGAGCACAGCACACCCCTTATAGAGAGATCTCTTTGCGAATGCTTTTTTCTTTTTCTTTTTTTTTTCCAACTCCAACTCTCCTTCTCTTGCTCTTGCCCATCCATTGCTTCCATTGCTCTTCTTATGCGAGAGAGCTGGTACGTTGCTGGTTATTAATAGCGTCCCATTACGGGGCCCATTGAATATCTCTGCGATAATTCCGACGGCATATACTTAAGCGAAATTGAATATTTTTTTTTCGCGGGTCGGCTCGGGGGGTTCGGAAAAAGAGTAAGAGCTACTGCGTAAGGGTAAGAGGACAAGAGTAAACGAGAGATAAAAACAGAGAGAGAGAGAGAGAGAGACAGAGAGAGAAGGAGAAAGGGAGAGAGAAAAGTTGCGAGGACCATTAAACATGCTGCTACTGCTACTGCTAGGATATTGTATCGCCTAATGCCCCTATATCTATTTTAAGCTTGTATTATTTAACCGATATAAATTGCGACTCATTTATTTATGCAGCATTTTAATATAGCCGCCGCACCGCCAGCACCACTGATGCTAAACACGCCATTTAATAATCGCATTCGATGTAAGAGTCTTTGATACTCAGCAGCGCAGCTCTATCTTTCTCTCTCTTTGCTTTACTTTCTTTTATTATGCTGGATGCAGGATGCTGAATGTTGATGATGATGCTGATGATGCCTCTAATGACAAAAAATTATTGATTTGTTTTTGACTTTGCTTAAATTTCGCATTTTAAAAAGGTTCTTTTTTTTTCATTATTTTATTCGATAAGATTTAAATTTACTTTAAAATTAATTAATTTTTTTATGCTTATTTGACTAAATTAATATTTTTAATTAATTAATTTGTTTGTTTGTTTTGCAATTAATTGGGGATTAGAAATCAATTATATTGATTTTTTCCTAGATTTTTAACTTTTTAAGAATTTTAAATATCATTGATTGCCTTTAAGAGCCTTCTTGAAGTTTAAATAACTGCTAAAGAATCGTAATATTGCGAAAATATTTCAGTTATCTGCGAAAATTTCAATAAACAAATTAAAATTTTCATATTAAACTAATTGTAATCTATTCTTTATTTAATTAAGCATTAGTTTACCAACTTTCATAAAAATTCTTATTTTATTTTTAAAGTTATTAACTATTTTCAATTTGTTAAAAATTAGTAAAGAAACTTTAAAATATTTTTAAGGTAATATCGAATTTTAAGTTTAAACAAGTTGCAATCTATTCCGTGAATAATAAAGCAATGTTTTAACAAGTTTCATGAAAATCCCATCATTGATTTTTAAGTTATAAACATTTTTCAAGTGATGGGAAACTGGGAATTTGAAGAACCATTGGCATAATTTTAAATTTTTAGCAAAAATATCTATTTAAATGGTTCAAACCAATTGTTACATTTTGATTGTTTAATTTGGCATTAGTTTGCCAAATTTTATAAAAATTTCTTCTTTATTGTTAAAGTTATTAACTGTTTCCTGATTTGTTTAAAATTGACAAATAAAATTTAAATATTGCTTAAAAAAAATTAATATTTTTCGTTTAAATAAATTGTAATTTATTCTGCTTATAGTGAAGCACTATTTTATTAAGTTTCTTAAAAATCCTACTTTTGTGGCTAAAGTTATAAACAATTTTTGATAATTCTCATTAGCCTTAATGGGAAATTCTGGAACAATTTTCAAATTAATACAAAATTCGTGAATTTAATTCACTACGCAAACAAATGATGAATTCTTTCCAATGGGAAAATTCGCAAAACCGGAAAAAAACAGGAAAAAAAGCAAAGCAACCACTCAAAAAAGCATTAAATGCTTAGACAAGTCACTTATGAAAGAATAATCCGGGCAATATTAGTTTATGAAATCGAAACTCTGTAACTCTGTATATTATCCACCCCTAAAACAAAAACGAAACGAAACGAAACGAAAAAAAAAACGAGGAAATACACAAAACCAAATAGCAAACGAGTGGTTTTTTCGATTTAGCTGCCGTTGGTGTGTGCTGCCGGCGGTGACTGTTAGTGCTGTGCAAAATACCGGGGAATTAACTCTCTCTCTAAAATTGCCGCTGTTGGAATCATACAAAATATAGAGGCGACACACTTGACGTGTGCTCTTTCTGCACAGCCGAATATAATGCAATACGAACGGCACACAGAGAGACACAGAGACACACATGAGCAGATGAATTCGCCTGCATGTACGACGTGTCTACATCAGGAGCAGAAACAGAGAGCAGCGAGGGAGACGCGGCGGCGGCGGCAGCGGCGGCGGCGAAGAGAAGAGAAGAGAAGAGACGTGGAGAGACACAATGCGCGGCGGGGAAAAAGACGGGAAATTGCGAGGGTTAATAAATAAATACCGGCTGCTCGAGATGGACACACGGAATACCGATAGTCGGGCCCACTGAGAGACAGAGAGGAATTAAGCCCCTATATATTTAGAGAGTCGGAGGAGCTTAGCTTCGGACAGTGGATTAGGAATTCAGTTCGGCGACGTTTTGATCCGTACTCCCTTTGCATACTCACACATACAATCCACACATGTATAGGACTTTTATGCAAAAAGCTATAAATTGGTATATTTATAAGGGTTGCTCTTTTGTTCTTATTCTTAGCTCTGGTTTTCCACTTTTTGCTTTCTGTTTTTTCCACTTTGTAAATAAAAATGTTGTTTTCAAATAAATTAAACATTACAAAAAATGTTAATTTATTTATTTATATTGATTTAAATTAATTTGTAATTATTCTTTTGTCACCTGCAAAGAATTTATTTAAAAAAATATTATTTTTATTATTTTGTGCAGCGAAAAAAAAAAAAAATAACAACGTGTTGGATAAAGAAGCGAACGAGTGAATCGATTAAATTAATTATTTAATTAATTAATTCACGGCGAAATTATGCTGATGTCATTAAAAGTAATAAGGGTGTGTTATTCGTGTCTTTGTAAATTAGTATTTTTATCAGTAAGCGTGATTTTCTTCCCTTGAGAACCGAAAAACCCAACTTTTTCCAATGATGCGACAAAAAATTTTTATTTACTTAATATTAGGGTTAAATAATAATTTTACAATTTTCTTTTATAAAAATAATTTGTTTGTAATTAAACGATTTATCTATGTGCAAAAATTCAAATGGATTCGAGCGAAAATAGTTTATGGGGGTGGCAACCCCTCAATATAAAATGTACTTTGATATTTGTGAAATTTTGCTATGTTATGGAGAATTTTATTTCCAGTAAATTATTTAAATAACTTTTTTACATAAAACTTATATTTTTTCTTCCATTGACAATTGACTAAAACAAAAAGTTTGAAAACTGAAAAGTTTTTATAGAATTTTGAGAAATCTATTTGTTGATTTTAAAGGTTAAATAATGGTGTTAGAGAGAAATTTTACAAAAATAATTTATTTGTAATTAAATGAACTATCTATTTGTGAAAATTCATGAGATTTAGAGTAAAAATAGTTTTTGGGGGCGGCTACCCCATTAGATTTAAAGTACTGCGATTTATGTAAAATTTTGCTTTGTTATAGAGAATTTTATTCTGCATTAATTATTTAAGTAACTTTTTTACTAAAAAGTTTTAGTTTTAGTTATGGGCAATAATAATAGAATTTTCATAGCCCGGCGACTTCGCATCTTAAACAATAAGTATTTAATTCTTTCAATTTAAAAATTAAAATTTATTTAACGTTTCCGAATTAATATTTTAATAATGATAATTTATAACTCTACTAATAAAACAATATTCTTAAAAATATTAGAAAAAATACCAAATTTCAATTTTTTCTTCTTAAATAGAGGAAAGCCAATAGAAAACCAAATCAATCACTGAATTAATAAAATAATTAATAAACAAAATAAAACCTCTAACAAAAACCAAAAAGCAAATAATAATCCCAAGGGTGTGCCATTCGTGCTCTTAAAAATATTATAATATTATTATCAACAAGCGTGATTTACATCGCGGTCCCAAAAAACCGAAACAAAAAAGCTATCCATGCTAAAACATTTGATTATAATTTTTTTCCGTGGCGAAAAAAAAAGACGGAGCGACCAAATGACCAGCGACTAATTAAATTAAAGAGGTGGAAAATTCGGTTTCTACGTGCTACACTTCCGAGCACTAAATCACCACACACCAGCGTGGCACAAAACGCGAGAAATAATTACCGAGTGTGACGATTCCTCCGAGATATCTCTCTGCTTCTTTTAATAAAAACCAACCAGCAACTGATTACGTGACATCGCGTTTCGTATTAAAATTACAGCGGAAAAATAATAATAATAAAACAGTGGAAATGCGAGCGAGCAAGAAGACAGACCACTTTTCCATCGACCAGAAAGAGTAACAAAATGAAAAGAAAAAGAAAAAACGACGAAGAGAAAAAAGTGCGGGCGCGGTCAGTAAATTACCTTTTACATTTATTATCGTGTCGCGCGAGAATTCGCTTCCCCTCCGAGAGACCACGCTTCCCAGTCGTCATCGTCATCGCCGGCCTGGCAGCCTGCTGCTGCTGCTGCTGCTACTTCTGCACAAAGAAGTAAGCGGAAGAATAAAAGAATAAAGACCGCGAAGTATAAGCAAACGACGCTCGCCGCACCATCGCAACGCCAAGCAGTGCACGCGGATCGACTTCGACGCATTATATTGGCAATGTAAATGTTTGAATTGGGGGCTGCTCGATGATGTCTAAGGCGTTTTGTTCGTTATAGACGCTTTAGTAAATCCGAAATCCTTCGTTTGTTCAGCGCCCCGCCGTCGATGTTTGATCTCTAACTAGCGTCTCACAGCTTCCACTCTCTTCGCTTCTCTTCCTTCAGCACAAACACACACACACACACACACACACACACATATATATATATATATATATATATATATACACACACAAAGATAAAGGGAAAGACAATGCGCGTAATCTGCAAAATCAATCCGGGGCGCTAATTAGGCTTTATTAATTATTTCATAAATCGCAGCCACCACCCTCTCTGCACTTATTAGCGGCACTCTGAATATTTGTCAAATGGGGCACTGCTTTTACGCTTCTCTCATTCTCTCTTCACGGGGAATCTTCTAAGTGGCTACACATAAAGTATATAATATGTAATGGTGGAAGATGGCGCAAGGAGAAGAAGTGTTTCTACATATTCATCTACATCTCTCGCAGACTTTTGCATGCTTTTCGTTTGTTACTAACTTTAAGCAGATTCCGTCTGTTGCAGGACTTCACTGTGTCTTTCCTCTTCCGTTTGGTGTTTCGCAAGTGTGTGCGAGGGGCGGGTGTCGAGTGTATGGTGCGTGCATTAGCCTTCATTAACTTTGGGCGGCAATTGTCGCCTGTTTAATTCTTAAGGAGCTTGCCGAATTAACACTTTGTTACTTTGGTTCACTGTGAGTTTACTCTGTTCCCTGCGTGTGTTTATCTGTGTGGCCCTCTTTGCCCTTTCTAGATCCAAAGAGAATTTTTGGTTTCGTTTAAAAGGTTGTCTCCTTTACGACTACTATAAGGATTTTAAGTATGTGCATATTATAAATTTTTTTTTTACTTCTTCTTTAAGAAATTTCTTTAGAGGATAGTTTGTTTTAAGCAAAAAATAAATAAATTTCTGATTAATTTTACAAATTCATGTAAAAAATGATTATTTTTTTCTGTTAATAGAGGAAAAAATAGTTCCAAAAGTTAAAAATAAGAAAAACTTTTGGATAATTTTTTTTTATCAAATAAATAATTTCAGATTTCAAATTCCAGATAATTAAAATTTATAATTTATTTATATTGAATATATTACTTTTCTGCTTTAAAAATTTATGATTATTAATAAAGTGAAATTTATTATTTCAACAATGCAATTAACTTGTAAATTCAATGACGAATGAAAATAATTATGAAGAAAATTTAATTTCAATTTCTGTATTTCATTCAATTGGCATATTTAAGAGTTTTAAGAAAAAAAAAAAGCAAATTTGGTATTTTTGCTTCCATTTTTATGACTTTTTCATTAATTACGATTCATCGATATAACTATTAAATCATCAATTAAAAAAACGAAAAATAAATTTTAATTTTTAATTTAAGTTTTAAAAATTAACTGTTCAAGAAGTGAAGGCGCCGGGCTTCGAAAATTGAATTAAAATTGCTTATAACTGAAAAACTAAAATTTTTTGTAAAAAAGTTACTTAAATAATTAACTCAGAATAAAATTATCTGTAACAAAGCAAAATTTCACATAAATCGCAGCATTTAAATCTAATGGGGTAGCCGCCCCCAAAAACTATTTTTACTCTAATTCACATGAATTTTCACAAATAGATGGTTCATTTAATTACAAATAAATTATTTTTATAAAATTTTTCTCTAACACCATTACCTAACCTTTAAAATCAACAAATAGTTTTTTCGAAATTCTATAAAAACTTTCCAATTTTGAAACTTTTTGTTTTCATAAATTGTCCATAGAGGAAAAAATATAAGTTTCATGAAAAAAAGTTATTTAAATAATTTACAGGAAATAAAATTCTCCATAACACAGCGAAATTTCACAAAAATCAGAGTACATTTCACATAAAGGGGTAGCCACCCCCGTAAACTATTTTTCCTCAAATCTATTTGAATTTTTGCACATGGATAAATCATTTAATTACAAACAAATTATTCTTATAGCAAAAAATTCCAAATTAATTATTTCACCCTGAAATTACCAAAAACTGAAAGAAGTACACTAATTTGAAAATTCGTGTACATTTTTGGATTTCAGGTCTCAAGGGATGAAAATCACGATTACTGATAAAAAAAAAACTAATCATAAAGACACGAAAAACACATCTTAATTAATTTTCACGATGTAGGATAATTTTGCTGTGGATTAATTAATTAATTAATAATTATCGATTCAGATTAATTTTAATTTTCAATTATTAAAAAAAAAATCACTAAAATTTCATTTCGTAATGCTGTTCAAGCAAAACTAATTATTAATTTTTTCAATTGAAATTTTTATTAATTGAAAAAAGCATTAATGTGCCTTAATAACAGTCAGTAATCGCTAATAAAACATTAAAACATTGAAATACAGAGAGCTATAGTTAGTGAAATAATTTCGTGCCGATCCATTAATAATGGCTTGTTCTATTTAGTAACTATATTTTACGCGAATTAAAAGCCGCGCCCGGTATACACACACACACACACACTTTTACATACATATTTATACAATGGGTGTACTTGTAGTGGTAGTTATGATGACGCAGCCCTATCTGTATCTATTTGGTGAACTATATAGAGTAATTTAATAATTACGCACTATGTTAATCGATTAAACATCATTAGGGAGAGAGCGCGGGACAGGTGGTGTATCAATACACGTGAATTTCACTCATTAATGCCGCCGCTTGCATGTGCCTCTCTACGCGTGTCTGTATACGTTTCAGTTTACAGGTGTAGAGCTGTACAGTTCCCCTTTTACTTTATAATAAACCGAATAAACCGAACGAACGAAGTACAAACTGCGTGGTATTTATCGGTGGCGCGCGGGCGGCGCACACACCGTTCGTGATCCAAATTACTATTATTTACGACTGAACACTAATCGACTAATAAATGCTTCCAAATAGCTTCGTTTTTCGCTTTCACCACACACTCCTCTCCTTCCATCTGCTTTGCTTGCAAACGGGGGTAGTTTGCCTCCGCTGTGTTTGTACGTTATTATCACCATTATCACTTCATTTGTTTATTTGTATTGCATTTTACACTAATCGCTGACAACATATTCTACATTATACTTAGCGTTTATATCGCTGTAATTATAATTATGCTGTTCTCCTTATTATAGTTTTCTTTTTTTACTTTTTTTGGTGATGTTTTTTTTAATTATAAAAATTTCATAATAAATTTCTGTTGTTTTTAACATTTGTTTTTTGTTTTCGTATTGTTAAATTCAAATTTAATGTAATTAGAAGATTTTAATTGGATTTTTTTATTATTCGTGTATAGCTGTAATATGAGCACCGTAGTACGCTCATGCGAAACACGAAATAATTATGATTATTTATAATATTAATGAATTAATTTACTAATTAACGGGAGATAATAAGACTGTGAAAAATGAGATGGGTGCGCTGTTCGTGTTCCTTATAAATTAATATTATTAGTGAGTCGCGCGTGATTTCTATCCCCCTGAGCACCTACCGAAACTACCAAAAAAAAAATTATGATAAAAAACAAAAAAGGGAATTTTTATTATCTATTTTGTGTATCTACCCTATAATAATTATATTTTTTTTATGATATTTAATTTTCAATTTATAAATTAAAATCTTTATAATAAAAAAAATTATTAGCAATATAAAAACTAATTAATTATTAAAAAAAAAAAATTTCAATTTATTAATATCTAATTATTTTAGAAAATTAATTAAGAATTCAATTGCAGTTAATGTTTTAAGATAATTTCTAAATATTTAAAATTTTCAGATTAATATTTACTTGCTGTCATTGAATTTGTGGGAAATTTGTTTATAACTTTACCATCGATAGTTAAATTTTTATAAAACTTACTTTAAAATAAAATTTTTTGTTAGGGAATAAAATACAATTAATTTTTAATAAATATCTGAATTATTTCGAATGATATTTAAAAATTTGAGATTACCATTTGTTTCCATTTATAGAATTTCGTGGAATACGTTAGAAAATTGTTTATAACTTTACCATCGATGGTCGCAATTTTACAAAATTAGCTTAATTACTAGTGTTTTAATTAAACAATCAATTGCAGATTAGTTTAAATTAATCTCTTAATTATTTTGGAAGATATTTGAAATTTTCATATTGTCATTTTTCTTTTTATAAAATTTCGTGGAGTTCGTTAGAAAAATTGTTTATAACTTTACCATAGATCGATCAATTTTCATAACACTTGCTTAATTACTAGTTTTTTAATTAAGCAATCAATTGCAAATCAGTTTAAATTAATATCTTAAATATTTCAGAGGATATTTAAAATTTTCGACTTGCCATTTATTTTTTGTCATGAAATTAATTAGAAAATTATTCAGAACATAATCATTAATATTGCAATACTTAAAAAAAGAACTAAATTAATTATTAGCACCTTAATTAAGCAATCAAATGAAATTTATTTTAAAACTCCACCAAAATTATTAAAGAAAATTTTAAAAATTTACCATAACATTAATTTTTTTTCCCAAAAAGTCAAAAAATGAAAAGAAAATTATAATTCCCTTTATACAAACAAACCCCACAATAAAAAAAAAAAAAAACCAACAAGAAAACCCACCGTGATGAACTTTATGCAAATTTATCGTCATTTTGAAATATTTAGTAATAATAACAAAGGAAGTTTTTGAAATGTTCGCTTATATACTCGCATACTATACGAACAGCGAGAGCGCTTGTCGGAAACTTTGTTGCTATTTATTAAACACGTGTCTTTTCGATGCCAGTCATTTCGGGGGCGGCGGCGGCAGGCAGCGCGCCGTATACACATTCAACAAGGGTCGGGGGCCTAGTTGGAGGTGTAAATGCGAGTGCTGCTGTAGGTGTGTATCTCGGCGAAATATCAAACGGCAAAAGCAGCGGCAGAAGCAGCAGCTAGAAGCGGTGGCGTGTGCATTTCACTTGGCTTGTCCTTTTTGCGTAACGCGCGCGCCCCGCCGCCGGAAAACTACTCACTCGATTCGCATTTGTTATACACATACACATGCATACTGATTTACTAAACACACACACACACACACACACACACACACACACACACACACAGATCTATGCAAACAAATCTCGCATCAGAATATATTTATTACATATTCAGTTTGGCTTTTGTTCAGCTTTTTAAACAAATATGACGGACGGTTTCTTCAATTCATATTTTCTTCATTTTTCCCCGGCATTCATTCGGTGAAAAGTCGAATTTCCAGTAGGCAATAAAAAATTTTAAATATGTATTTTACACCATAAGTATTTCAGTATTAAAAATACGTTAAATTTTAAGTTTTAAGTAAGGTTTCAAGTTTTAAGGTAAAGAAAGATAGAAACATCTAGAGAATGAGATGAACAGATGTGGTCTCTAATCTACTAAAACGTTTTTTGTTTCTCCAATAGATGGTAAATAGCAAAGGATAAGAAACTGCAGCAGTGACATATATCTGTAGTGTGGAAACGGCGAGAAACAATGGGCGCCAAGCAAAAGGATATAATAATAATATAACGGTGCGCTTTCGCGCGTCTATAGCTTTAACACACACACACACACACACACACACACACACACGCACACTTACAAACACACGAACACATGTAAATGTGCATGTGTATATAGTATATAATTTGGAAAATCTATTGTTCGTTTGCATGTGTGTGTTTTAAAGGAGGCAGCAGGAGGGGTTGTAGCGGGCGGGCGAACTTTGCGACTCGGCTTGGCTGGCGAGAGATTAACGGGCACGGGTTTTGAAGGAGGCGGCGGCGAGTAATCTTCGGACAAGTTGTATACGTATGGCCTTATTTAGAGCCAGCGAGCGCGTCTATCTTAACGACGTGCAAGAACGAGGAGCCAAGAGGCCATATCTTTGATATTGTTCGTGTGTTCCTTTAATCACCAGTAACCCGCCGCCCGCGCGCTTTCCGCCGCCCGAAACACCGCCGCCACCGACGCCGTTCCTTCTTCACCTTATGGGGAGCCGCATTACGACCCCCCGATGTGCCCGAAACAACCGCAAGCCGCCACCAGCTACACCGTCGAATCCTAAATCTACTCTTAACATCTTCGATATCACTACTGTATCACACACACACACATAAAGGGTATTGTACAAAGGGAGACTACCCTTAACCCTTTCGAAAGTTTTGGTTTTTGGTTTTGGTTTTTGGTAATTAATTTGTTTGCTTGTTGTGCGTTAAGTTTTTCAAGTTATATGTGATTTGGTAAATTGTATTTTTAAGATTAAATTTATGGTGGGACAATACAAATTTAAATTATTGGAGGGAAAAATAAAGGGTGCTTTCTTTCTTGAAGGATTTGTTGCTTGTTTTTTTTTTTTTTTGGAATTATGGAATTATATCGTTGGAAAGCTAATTAAATTATTTATGTCATAAAGGTTAACTGCTGCAAACTTTTTTAGTTACAACTGTTTAAAAAATTATGGAAAAATTGAAGTATTATTGTTTTTGATTGATTTGAAATGATGTATTTTTGTAAATTCCTCCGAAGATAGCAAAAATAGAAAAATAGTTGTTACACCATTTGAAAGCTTATTAAATTTCCTATTTAGAAAAGTTTATTTAAATTAAAACAGTAGCATACTTTTCAAGTTACGACTCTTTAAAAATAAAAATAAAAAAATTTGAAAAATTGCTTTTGATTTATTGAATCGGATGAATTTTTGCTCCAAAATCCTTTGGTCCTCCGAAGATAAAAAATCCACATAATAGAAAATACGTCATTTGAAAGCTAATTAAATTTTTTATTTTATAAAGTTAATTTGATTTTAAACGTTGGCATACGTTTCAAGTAATTTCTATTTTAAAATGCCAAAAAAATTGGAAATTTTTTTTTATATAATCTAAGAGATACATTTTTGCCAAGTCCTTCAAAGATTCAAAAACGAAAAAAGTATCAAGCACATCAATAGAAAGCTCATTAAATTTCTTATTTTAAAAAGTTTATTTAAATTTTAATAGTTGCCCACTATTCAAGTTATGACTATTTAACAATGTCAAAAAAAGCTTTCTTTTTCATATATTTGATATGATGCATTTTTGCAAATTCCTCCGAAGATACCAAAAATAGAAAAATAAAAAATACAGCATTTGAAAATATATTAAATTTGAAAAATCATAAAGTTTATTTCATTTGAAACACTTGCTTACTTTTAAAGTTATTTCAATTTAAACTTTGAACCGCGAAATATTTTGCTGAGACTTTTTTGAAATTATTGGAATAATTCAAAACAATTCAAAAGACAAAACTATTTTAAAAAAAACCATAAAGATTCAAAAATTTATAAATAAACACATACATATTAATTATCCCTCATCAAGATCATTTGTTTCAAGCCATCGAAATCATGTAAAACACTTTGTTAACTTTTCAACTTTAAAATCCAAAAAAATTTCATAGAACATTTTAACTGACCAAAAATTGCAACATTTAATTTCGAAATTTGATAATAAAATTCATCATCACATAAAAATAAAATAAAAAACCAAACAATCAGAATAATAATAATAATTCGAAAAAGAAGTAAAAGAAAATAAATGAAGCGCCAAGTGGGAATTAATTAGTTGCGAGCAATGAGTAACAGTAGCTAAGTATAATTCGAGTGATGAAACGAAATGAAATAAAGAGAAAAAAGCAGCGGGGCAATAAAGCCAAATTAATACGGGCAGATTATGTGTTTTGCGAGGAGATAAGCCCTCGCGTCTTATGAATAAATATTATCAAACATAAAGTGTCACACAGGAACGCAGAGAAACGGTGGCGGAGGGACAGAAAACGAAGAGCCGGAGAAAGTGGAGAGATGCGTAGGTAACGTAACGTACGTATTACAAACAGTGGAGCACACAGTAGTCAGTCGGCGATAATAATAATTTCGGTAATGATACTGCGGAAGAAGCCGAAGAAAATAAGGGGGTACTAGTAGTATAGTATAGTATCGCAAGAGCAAGAGCAAGAGCTAGCTAGGCTATGGGTGAGTTGTACGGGGGTAATTATGTGAAACGTGGCGTTGTCATAAAGTTTTAAGTAAGTATAAGAAGGTGCGCTTGTGTGTGCGTGTGTGTGTTTGTATCGAGCCTAAGGTGTGTAAAGTGTGTGTATAGTAATATTTCGCATGTCGAAAGCGAAAACGGGTCCTTGGAGGAAAGGATAAGAAACGTTATATTAGAGTCTCGTTGTTGCGCTGGCTGCTCGTTGATATTTCTTAGGCGGAGAGAAGAGATAGACAAGAAGATTGAGCTGAAGAGAATATCCGTGAGCCGCCACTATAAAGCAGTATATGTGGCCGCCACCGACACCTCTCTCTCACTCTCTCTCCGCGCTCTCCGCTAGCTATCTACAGTTTGAAGCCACACTTTCAGCCGCCGCCCCCTGACAACCCTATACGACTCTCCCGGCCCCCTTCCGCCCACACCGTCGGTATTATCATCATCATCATTATTATTATTATTATTATTATTAATCCCGGACATTAAATTCCGCGAGTCGTCCGTTCGTTTACTTTTGTCACGACGACGCGCATTTGCATCGAAACGGTCTTCGCTCTCTCGTTCAATGCTGTGCAACCCTTTCTGAATATATCGTAGACTTCAGTGTGCCATGCTATGGAGGCTATGGGGGCTATGGCAGCCACTGAATCCAAATCTTCAAATTAACGATTTTCAGTTTTTACCCTCCGCCTCAGCAATGAGGGGTATCTATTACCGGTAACTGTTTGCTTCGAAAGATAATGTATTTTCTTAGATGTTTTGGGCATTTTTGCATTTTATTTATTTGTGCAAATGTTGTAAATTGAAAAGTTTTTTCTTCTAAGTTTGGTTTTTCTTTTTTCAGTGGCGGAGTCGGAGAATTATATTTTCCAAGTTAATTTAAAAAAAAAAAATGAATTTTATTGATTTTTTTTAATAAAGTGACATTTTTTGTTGAGGTTTTGTGTGATTAATAATTTTCAAAAATTTTTACTTCATTTTTAGCCTTTGAAATGTCCGTTATTGTGATTTTCCAAAAAAATTGTGTAATGTTTTTTAATAAAATTTCTATAAAATTTTAATTAAATTTGAAGAACTTTTGTTAATATAAAATTTGTATTTTATTTTATTTCACTTTTTTTTTTTTTATTAAATAAGAAGCTTTAATTCAACAAAAATTAAATGAAAATTATGGAAAACTTTAGTTATTAATAATCTCATAAAATTCAAATTATCTTTCTATTTATTTATCTTTCTATACTTTCCCCTTTACTTTACTTACTTTACTTTGTTTCTTAAATAGTAATTTAAAAAAATATTTATTTTTTAATTATTTTTATTTAACAAAATATCATTATTCGTAGATTTCATTGAAAGATTACTGCTTCTTAGGATTTTCTTTCATTTTGACCCTTCAAATTGATAGTTTTTGAGATATTTTTTCATAGTTGGGGAACATTTTCGCCATATTTCTTTAAAATTTCCCTCAAATTTGCACGTTTTTTGATCCACTTCTAAGAAATTAAGTTTCTATTCGGATCAAATTTCATAAAAATTATCTAAAACTTTTCCTTTTCATAATCGTAATAAATTAAATTTGATTATTTTCCATCGATTTACCTCTCTATTCCTTTACTTTCTATTTCTTTCTTAATTAATAATTTATAGAAATAAAAAAATCAAATAATAAAATGAAAATTTTCAAAATTATTAAAAAAACTTCTTTATCTTTAAAATTTTCTTTCATTTTTGCAAAAAGATTAAAAGATAATGATAGTTTTCAGAAGATTGTTTAGAAATTAAAAAATATTTAAGCAATATTTCAATGGGATTTCTTTTAAAGTGGAATATTTTTTTATTTAAAAATACTAAAGAAAATCGTGGAAAAATTAATAAATTTCACATTTTAATTAATGACTATTTTGTAAAGATGATTTTTTTAAGGATTTTTGTCTACTACACTGATTTGCCATCCATAAAACTAGCAAGAAAACTTTATTTGATAGTTTTACGATCAATACTTTTGGAGATATTCAAAGAAAATTACATCTCAATTAATAATCATTGTATATTTGCTAAATAAATTAATAAAAAGTCCCAAATCAGCTTAAGGAATAAAATTCCAGATTAAATAAAATATAAATTAGGATATCTTTTTGATAATATTTGCATCTAATATGACAGTTCAAATAAGATAAAACTCTTCACTTCTCCACTAAAAAAAAAAAACGCATAAAAAAAATAAAAGCAATCGGTAAATCGCACAAAGAAAATAAAGTCTTAAAATAAAACCGAAAGAAATAAAAAAGAAAAGCGGCGAAAACGAGCGCTTAAAAGATGGTAAAATCGATAGATTCTAATAAAGATACCGAAGGAGACACACGTCGTTTCCAGGGGGTGCACCTACTACTCCTACGAATACATACTCGCACACATCAATAAGAAATAACGTGGCAAAGTGGGTGGCGGCAGACTCTTAACTGTAAATTCATACGTTTACATGTTGCGAAATTGAGGGGAAGAAGAAAACGTCTGATGCGATTTCCCGATACAATTTCCATCGGAAAGTATGTGTACTCGTATACACACACACACAGCACACACGACCTAATTCGATTTCCCCCCTCAATTACCTGCACCCTCAATGGCATAACATACGCGGCGCGCTCGCAGCCCGCCGCCTCCACCGAAATACTCTCCGCTCGCATATCTCTGTGTGTAGCGATAGCGACATACATCCAGCGGAATAATTTGCATCTCTTCTTCTCCGCTCCCCATGTGCTTGCAATTGCTTACGAGGAACCGAAAACTGAACAACAACAGCATTGGCAGCAGTCAATAATAATAATAATAATAATGATGGCAGCACACAAAGAGCATCAGCAACAGCAGAATTGAAAGCAAAAGAAAAAAGAAAAAAGGAATTTAGGCATTTATAATGCATGCTTGAGGTATTGCTGCGATACAACGCGGAAATCTAAGCGAAAAGGGGGTCGGTATAGAAGAACTACCCCCATAGCCCCTAATCGATCGATGCTGCGAGCATGTAGTGGATGTCTCGTCGTGTCGCTCTGTTTGTGCGTGTGTGTGTGTGTGTGCGTGCGTACATTCTGAATTATGAATCACGTCATTAACGACGTTCATTCAGAGTGAAAAAGCGGAGACAAAAGCGCACGAGATGGAATGCAAATTGACTCATCACTCTTAAGTATAGACACTGCTGATATTACAAACTGTCGCTGCCACTGTATTTCTCTGGATGTGTAATCTTCTGCGGAGGAATAAGCAATTGGTTTGCTGCCGCCGCTGCTGCTGCTGGTGGTGGTCACCCCCCTTCGACCGATGATGCCCCCAAAGCGCACGGACAATTGATACGATACATTCATTTCATTCATTTCGTCTGCAAGAACGGTTTACGGGGTATCGATGTCGTCCACCGCCCGAATTGTCGGTATTGTTAATGCTGGATGTGTCTTGAGGGATGTCAGACGGAAGCGAGCAAGCAATGCACCTGACCTGTGTATCAATTGAACGGATAGCTTTGGGGGCGGCTGAGCTGATCAGCATTAAAGGGCAAATATTGTTTTTGTACTATTGGTGAAGTACAGGGTGTCTTCTTATTTTAATTGGCCGGTTAATTGTTTATTTTTATTTTTTATTTTTGTTTTATTTGAAATTATAGGAAATTTTTCCAGCAATTTATTACTTTCAGTTATAGAGCAACTTATGCTATCGACTATTATTTTAATTTTCAAAGGGGACTGTAAAATTCTTTTTACATTTATCGTTTGGATTTTATTGAAAATTTCGAGAAAAAAATTGGACAAGGAAATCGTTTCAGTGTCCTTTATTTTTATTTTGAGATATTCACTTCCGGTTAGTTTTATTTATAAAAATTAAAACTTTGGAAAAAAGTCAAATATCTTTTACATTTTCAAAGATAAATTAATAATTCCTTTTTGTAATTATTACTGAATTGTTTGTTTTCAAAATGCACTGATAATTTAAAAAGGAAATTGTACAGGGTCTTTGAAAATTAACAATTTATTTCATTGATTCGATGAAAAATTTCAAAAAATAAATATAATTTTCAATGCAAATTTATTTTTATCAAATGAACCACTCATTTTTTAAACTTTTGTTTACTATACTGATTTGGCATCTAAAAAAACTAGTGAGAAAACGTTATTTGATAGTTTTACGATCAATACTTTTGGAGATATTCAAAGAAAATTACATTTCAATTAATAATGATTGTTTATTTGCTAAATAAATTAATCGAAAGTCCCAAATCAGCTCAAGGAATAAAGTTTTAGATTGAATAAAATATAAATTGGGATATTTTTTTGATAATTTTTGCATCTAATATGCAGCTAATAGATAAAATGAGACAGTTAAATAAGACAAACATTTCTAATTTGATCCTTTATTGTATCTTATTTCTTAATTTTAATGGAACAACAAAATTTTCCTTTTATATTTTGATTCGTTTGTTAAAGCAAAGAAGATTCGCGAAATTTTTGTAATTATTACTGAATTGTTTGTTTATAAAATGCATTGATAATTTAAAGAGGAAATTGTACAGGGTCTTCGAAAATAAACAATTTATTCCATCAATTCATAATAAATTATGTTCAATACAAAATTATATTTTTATAATAAGGGAACCACCAATTTTTCAAATTTTTGATTCAAATAATGATTGAATTATGGCATATGAAAAACTAAAAAGGAAACTTCATTTGATAGTTTCACGATTTATATTTTATATTTATATTTAAACAAAATTAAATCTCAATGCATTTCCTTTAATTAAATGACAATATCTTTACTTTTAACAAAGCAAAATAATAAAAAAAGTTTTCTTGAAAAAAAAAAACTAATAAAGTTAGTATTTAAAAAATTAACCAGCAAATTAAGAAGAAGAAAAAAACCCTGTAGAATAATTGCTTAGTCAATACGTCTAACCAGATCATTATTTACCTACAGATATTTTCTTTCCATCTTTTGCTTCTTCTGCAAACAATTTTTGCACCCTTACAGAGGCAGATCTATTACTATTTGCAGCAGAAGCAAAGGAAGAAAGAAGAAATAGAAGGAGAAAAAGAACAAGAAGACGTCTAGAAAATAGAAAGGAAAAAGAAGCAGAAGAGGAAGTCCGGGGGGAAATAATTCGGGTGCCACTGATAAATGATCTATGAGAAACAATTTGTCGCTGCATGTCAGTCGCAATCAATCGCCTGCATTTCCACTGCGCCATTCAGCAGCGGAATTAAAAGTGACGCGATACGCAACGCAAACAAAACCCTAGCCGCTGTACAGACACGTCTCTTCCCATTATTATTAATCTCTTTACAGAAGAAAAAAAAAAAGAAGTGATAATAAAAAAAAAAGTTGAAAAAAAAATTCGAATTTATAGGCTGGGGAGATAAATCATCTATTCATTTGTTTCATTAATTTATTTATCATCAATAATATTTCGCTATCTTTATTCTTTACTGCTTTCTTTTTGGTTTTTCCGTTATTATTTTCTTATTTATTGCTTTGTTTTCGTTTTTGCTTTCAATTTTGTTTATGTTTTTGATTTTTTGCATAAGCAGAAAGTTAATAATTACCAAAATTAAATGCAATTATTTTAATAAATAAAAAAAAGCAAAAAAAAAAATAAACAAAAAAAAAAGAATTAAATATATAAAAATCACCTTTTGCAATTTCATTATTATGATTATTATTATTATTTATTATGATTATTATTGGAGCGTCGGTGGCGGCCATTAAATTTAATCAAAGCAACAATGTCGGTGCGGTTAAGACTGGCAGAGCACGCGGGTTCCTTATAACTCCTCGATGGTTATATGCCATCATAATATGCGTCTCTCTTCTTTCGTCGCAAATACTGAGTGCGTGCGCTAGTAAGTACTATGTTGAATTAGTAGTGATGCTGTGTGTGTGTGGTGTTCTCTCTGTACGTCTTCTTAAAGTATCAGGGGGGTCGTTAAAAGCAAGAAACTTTGCACAGTTTTGATTATTCGTGTAGTATATGCCTCTGCCTGGCTGCCTGCCGCCGCCGCCTCCACTGCCATCCTCTCTCTCTCTCTCTCTCTCGCTTGCTCTTCCTCTGTGCCGCCGCTCTCTCCAGATAAAGGCGAATCAGTGTTTTTGGCACCCGCTACTCTCAACCAGTACGCTTTGCGTCGTAATTAAAATTATTGTTATTTATCCTGTTTTAGGCTTAGTGCTTCTCTCACTTTTTATGGTTTCGGCTTTAATTTTGCGGCTTGGGGTGTTTAGTTAGGGGTTGGAATTTGAGCAATATTTTCCTTTTTTTTTATTGTTAATTTTAAATTGTTTTTAATAGTTAATTTGTTAATAATTATATTTTGCTATTTGTTTTGCAATTTTGTCATTTAAAAGTTAAAAAATATTTTTTTTAAATTATTTTTAGTAATTTTAAAATTTAACATTATTAAAAAAAAAAAAATTATTTGAAAATTTTTAATGACTTTTAAAAGTTTTTTAAACTTTTGAAAAACTATTTGAAGTTTTTTATCCTTTGAAAATCGATTTGAAGTTTTTAAACATTTGAAAAACTATTTGAAGTTTTTAATCATTTGAAAAAAATAACATTTTCTAAATTATCCTATGCTAATTTAAAATTTAAAAAATCTCCTTATGTTAAATTCAGTAAAAAAAAAGGGACTGTCTTCAGTTGTAACCAATCCAAAAGAAAAAATCATAAGCATTATTATAATTTTTTAACTAAAAAGAACTTTGCATTTTTTAAATTGTTGGAAATTAAATATAAATTAGGCAAATTAACTAATCTAAAAGAAGCTAAAAAAAAAATAATAAATTGATTAATTACATTGAAAAAGCCAAATTTGCTACTGAAAATTAATATAAAATCAATACTTAAAATTTAAAAATTAATATTTCTTTTTAAATTAACTTAATTAATTAAAAGAAAGCTTTCGTTGAATAAATTTCAAGTAATTAATAAATTCATTTTCAAAGAAAAAAGAACCAAATGGGCCATCGGCGAATAATATTCGATGCCCTTTGTCAGCTGAGCAAAAAGAGAGTCCTCTTGAGCAAGTCACTCTTCAGCTCTTTAGCATTTGTCGTCGCTCGCCACTAGCCACTCGTCATTTGTCTTTAAACACAGAGCACACACATCGGCATAGAGTGGCGCACACGGAACGCTCGATATGACGATTGCGAGCCTTTAATTAGGAGAGAACGGCGGCGGCGGCGGCAGCGGAGGGCAAAAGACAAAAGGACCCGTATTGCCAAACGAATAGGTATATCGTTTATCCATCCACGTGGCACACGTGCACAAATAGAAAGTGTGCAGAACAGCAGCAGCAGCCGGAGCAGCTAAATGCTAAGCGCCAAGGCATATAAGAGGTCCGTCCGAATCGACTCAACTGAAGAGTACGGTACCTCCACTAGTGGGTTAACCTACCCCTATGTCCTTTGATATGCTACCACCATGCCTCTTCTGCTCTCTTCCACTCTCTTCCATACTCTTCCGCTCTTCCGCTCCTCCGCTCTTCTCCAAATGTACCAACAGAATACATACAACACACAAATACCGGATGTTCTATTTTCTATTACTAATAGCGATCACTTTTAAACCAATTAAACAATTTACAATTCTCCTGTTTTTACTAGTAAATTAATTAGTGATTTTTTAATAACTGGCTACACAATTGATTAATTAAATTAATAAAAAAATCTAAAATAAAATCAAAGTAAAATAAATTTAAAAAAATTAAAGTAAAATAAAAATAAATTAGAAATTTTTATTTTTGGAATTTTACATTTCAATTTCAAAAGTTTAAATGAAATAATTAAATTAGAAAAACACCCGGTATAGGTGGAGAACGCACGAAACGAAAGGGTTTCTCTATTTGTACGGCAGTAACGTGCATCGTTTCAAGAATCCGAGACAACAAAGCCCTTTGCGGCCTCTTTATCAGCAGCAACAGCAGCAGCAGCAGCAGCAGCAGCAGCAGCAGCAGCATCCGGCGAAGCGACACACGCACACACGCACACACACACACACACACACACACAGAGAGAGATGCAGAGAGAAGAAACATGTAAAAAATATAGAAAGGGTGCGCTTTGCGAAAAAATATTTCGCGGATGATTAAAGGACGCAAATTATTGTAATTTTTTTATTACTTTGCATATCCTTTCTCTGTACTTTCCGTTTTTCGTTTTTGCTTTTTGCCCTCTTTTTCTAAATGTTTAGAACTGTATTGCGCATTTAATGTTGTTTTGTTGTTAATTAAAAAATTCCCAAAGAATTTATTATGCGCCCAACAGGAGCAAAGTTAGCCCTGAGCTCTTCCCTGTGAACTTTTTTTTTTGCGTTTCTCTCTCTTCTGCTTTTTAGCTTTTTCTTTTTGTTTTTGTTTTTTGTTTTACTTGTTTTTTTTTTCACAGTGACAATGTTTTCTTTTAACTTCCTACATATGTGCTAATGTTTGTTTTCTGTTGCGTGCAGCAGTGTACGTGGAAAATAATGTTTAAATCTCTTCATAAATAATGAATAACGCGAAAATGAAACGGAATGAAAAAGTTTCAGCGGATGAAAATGAAATCCGGTTTTGATGATCCCTTTTCGTTTGTTTCTTCTCCATCTAATTCTCCTTCTGCTATCAAATATCTAGAAAAAAAATCTAAACCCAGAAGAAGATAGAGAGAAAGTTATAGGAAAAATTACAATTACAAGAAGAAACGAAAACAAATAGGCAAAAGAAACGAAAAGTGCAACGCTGAAGAAGTGGTAGAAGAAGAAGGGAAAAATTTATGGCGTCGATGGATTTATTACATTTTGGTCTTTGCCGCTTGTTTCATCTTCATTTGTCTTCGACTGTCATAGGTGTTTTTGTGTGCGCATGTGTGTGTGTGTGTGTGTGCGATAAATGTATTGTGCGTGTCGGCGGTGGATGCAGGTGGTGGTTATTGAGTGGTACTGCACGTTTGTCACCACCGCCCCTCTCGCTTTTGTGCCCAAAAGCGACGACAATGATGGAAGCGCCGATCCTGTTATTAATGGATCTAATGAATTTTTCCTCCTTTTTTTCTCTTCTTGCAGTTCTAGTTCTATTTCTTATTATTATTATTATATATTGTTCTATTATTCCTCTCTTTTTTCTATTTTCTATTTGCTGATGCGATTTCCCCTATGTCATCTGTCATTATTTCTATTAATCTTTCATTCTCTTGATATTTTTTTCTGTTGTTGTTGTTGAATTAATTGTACAATTTTTGGATTTTTCGGTAAATATTGTAATAAAACATTTAAATTAAAGAAAAACAATTAAAAATTAGGGAAATTTATGCGAAAAAGAATATTCTTTATTGTATTTTGATTCCTTTATTAAAATTAAAACGATTTTGAAAACAATAACAATAAAATGTTTTTTATTGGGGTCTTGTTGTAAAGATATTGTTTACTTCCAGTTATTTTAGTGAACAGTAATATTTCGAGAAAAAAGTCAAACATCTTTTACATTTTTAAAGATAATTAAATAATTCTTTCTCGTAATTAATACTGAATTGATTGTTTTTAAAATGCATTGATAATTTAAAGAGGAAATTGTACAGGGTCTTCGAAAATTAGCAATTTCTTTCATTGTTTCAATGAAAAATTTTCAAAAAATAAATAATTTTCAATGCAAATTTATTTTTATCAAATGAACCACTCATTTTTTTAAACTTTTGTTTACTACACTGATTTGGCAACTAAAAAAAACTGGTAAGAAAACTTTATTTGATAGTTTTACGATCAATACTTTTGGAGAAATTCGAAGAAAATTACATATCAATTAATAATCATTGTTTATTTACTAAATAAATTAATCGAAAGTCCCAAATCAGCTCAAGGAATAAAGTTTTAGATTGAATAAAGTATAAATCAGGATATTTTTTTGATAATTTTTGCATCTAATATGAAGCTAATAGATAAAATAAAACTGTTAAATAAGACAAACATTTCTAATTTGATACTTTATTGTATCTTATTTCTTAATTTTAATGGAATAATAAAATTTTCCTTTTATATTTTGATTCGTTTGTTAAAGCAAAGAAGATTCGCGAATAGAAACTGTTTTATTATGCCCACAATTTAAGAGATTGCTCACTTCCGGTTAATTTTATAAAAATTAAGACTTTGGGAAAAAAGTCTAATATCTTTTACATTTTTAAAGACAATTAAATAATTCCTTTTCGTAATTATTACCGAATTGTTTTTTTTTTTATAAAATACATTAACAATTTAAAGAGGAAATTGTACAGGCTCTTCGAAAATAAACAATTTATTTCATTAATTCAATGAAAAATTTTCAAATAATAAAGCATTTTCAATTTATTTCATTTTTTATTTATTTCTTAAAAAAAAAATCAACCAAACATCTAAAAAATAAACAGTCACCCTGTATATTTCTTTATGTGTATTGTGCATTGAACAAATAAAGAGCAATCAAGGAAGAAGGACCATTAAACGTATCGCTTGTGCGAATTAGCCATCAGCCCATCAGCAACGATTGCTTCTCCGTGTTTCTCTCATCCGATTCTGTTCATCAGTCTATAAACTCTCTGCACTCCTACGCACACACTTCTGCATTACTCTTCGCAGCGTTTACAGGGTACAGTGTACATGGGGTGCAGCTGTAAAGACAGTTAACACAGCGAAGAAGAAGTTTTGTGCGAAATTACGACCGCAATAGTCGTTGCCAACATGTTTACACTGTATGTGTTGTGTACACATTTCGTGTTACACCGGTAGTGGTGTAATATGGTTGCGTATTGTGTGTATACATATATAACGCGTAGGGGTAACGGGCAACGGTCATAATCGGGGGGTTCGAAATGTTTATGTTAATTGCCGAAGAGAGGTCTAAGACAATCGCCCGCCAGACCCTCATCGATTACACTTTATCGTCTGTGTCGAATATGTTGCCGCTGCTTACTGCAGCCATACAGCAGCCCCCATCCAATTGAAACGAATACTTGTGAAACATTTATTAAAATACCGGGTGATTCCATTAATTAAAAGTAAAATTTAACTTTTAATTTATGAGAACAATTGCGGAAGTTGTTTTTTAGCTTTCTTTTTAGAAAACTTTCTATGATAAAATGTTAAGATATGACAAGATAGGACAAGTAATAGCAAAAATAGATATAAATTTAAAAAGTGCTTTAAATAAGCTTTAAAATGAGGTATCACAATGTATATTAAGACATTTGAAAAATTGTATTAATTGCATAATAAAGTGCGGTCGGAAAATAATTAATAACTTATGAAATAATTTACTTAAAGCTGTAATTTTAATATTGAAAGGTAATTTAATTAACTGATTAACTGATTAAATGATTAATAATAATTTTACTTTAAAAAGTTTTTTTTTTAAATTTTAGTTTGAAAGTCAGGCAAAAGTGGAAAGGTACGTTACGCGCTAACGTTAAAGTGGCCAGCAGTCGGCCTCCACTATACTAGACGCGTTCTGCTTATAGTCCGGTCGCGCGTCTCGCTAACGTTGCGCTGTCGATGTATGCTCCAGTTAAAATCACCCCTAACAAAATCGCCTAGTATTAAATCATAAAATGGTTTAAATTAAAAATTCGTTTTAGATAATTAAAGGCAATCTAATTAGCAATCATTAAGTGTTAAAACCATGAAGATTGATTCATTAATTTAGATGTTATTAGTAATTTACTGAGAGCACTTTTTCTTGACCGTCCATTTTGACAAACTTTTCCTAAAATAATTAATAACTTTTAACCTAATTAAGGTATTGAATCAATTCAAGTGAAATTTAAAAGATTATTTAATGTACTAATTAAATAATTAACAGTTGTTTTCTTTTTAGAATTAATTAGTAATTATAAAAACAAATTATAAAATTAAATACTCTGTAGAAAATTTTATAATTGCAAAAATTTTAAATTAATTTACCAGTTTCAAAGAAAACTTAATTCTCCACAATTTGATAAAAAGTTTATTAAAATTAGTCGTTTACTTTGGTGGAAAAAAATCCAAATTGCATTTTTAAGGGAATTTTCAACCGATTCGACCAAAATAAATGAAAAAAAGACACAATTGGGTACTGATAATAATCAAAAAGTTGTTTTTCTTTGAATTCATGCGAAAAAAGCAAGAAAAACGCTTTAAAATTAACAAAAAAAAAAAAACAAGTTAAAAGTTCAAGACTGCAATAAAAATTGTCTGTAGGGAACGCGAACTAAACCGCCATTTAAACAACATGGAAAAAAGTTAGTAACAAATTCAATTATTTTAAGTTTGAAGCAATAATTTCCCCAAATATTAATTGTTTCAGATGTAGTTTGGCAAAATATCTTTTATATTGCAATTACAGTGAATAAAACCACTTAAAACGGCTGAAAAAAAAAGATTGTTACTAACGTTTTCCCGTGTATTTTAAATGGTAGCTCAGTCAGCGTTCCCTTCACTCACTCCAATGGCAGCCCTCACATCGAACTTTCAGAAATTATTTAATAACTTTCGAACCAATCAAGATATTTAAACAATTTTAACGTCATTTTAAAGCTAATTAATTCTGCTTTTATAAATATATACTATTATTAAATTTTAATTTTTTTAAATAACAAATAAACTAATTTTAAAATTAAAACACCTAGTATATAACATAAAAAAACAACTGAATTAAAAATCAAGTAAAAATTATTAAAGGAAATTTATTTAGCAACAATTTCCCGAAAAAATTATTAACATTGCTTTAAAACTTAAGAAGTTATAAACAAATTTCCACGTAGCCAATTTATCGGTTCAATTACTAATAAAGGGCGATTGGAAAATAAAGAATGTCAATAGTAAATAGGGGGTAATTGCGCTTATCCGAAAAGTACAAGCAGAAGCAGGATAAGGGATAAGCAACATCTTCGGCATCTTTGCTCGAATAGAATAAGAAGCAAACGGTGCCAGAAGGAGACAAAGAGCGAATTTAAGCAAAGCACGAGCAGTGTTCGGCGTTCATACCTATAGGGGTGTTTGCAAAAAGGGTTATTTACACATTTCGCATCGGGCTGCAGATGCAAGCAGGGAGAGCGAAAGGGTGGCACATTACGCGCGCGTTTACGCCGCGATAAATTCCTGACGCCCTCCAAAAAAAAAAAAAACCGCCGGCATTTCACGCCGCCAAAGCAGCCGCCAGAGCCGCCGTCCCCACGTCAAACGTCAATCAATCTTCTTGTAAAGTGTGCAATGCTTCAGCCGCCCCGATGTATTTAACATCATCGGAGCTATCAGACTACGATACAAATTCAGATGCAAAAACTTTTTTAACTTTTTTATTTGTTTTTTTTTTTCGCTTTTTTTTTTGTTTAATTTTTCCTGTGACAGCATTACATAGGGAGATCGGGAGCAATTTCTATTGCTGATAGTGTGCAGATACTGCTAATGCTATTGTACGCTTGATGTATAGATAGACAACAGATGGGGTGAGAGTTTATTTCGAGGAAAGGGTGCAAGTGGAGGAGCCGGGCAAGTCTTAAAGGTACAGCAGCTAGCAGCAGCCTAGCAAGGAGCCATAAATCCTTTCGTACACGTAATTAAACACTTTCGGGGACGCGATGTGTGCAAATATACAACTTACCCCCTACTATGGTATAGCTGTAGGTCCCTCTGTATGTCTTTAAGGGTTCTTAGTGTTTGTCTTCGACTTTCGATTAACGGGACGTCCCCAACTTGCTCTTCTTCCCTAGTTCCTTCAATCTACTTAGGGTTTTCTTTCGGAAATTAATGCATTTACTTGAAATACTGTTAATTATTCATTATTACACGTTATTTTTTTATTACTCTAGTCTTGGAATCTTAGAAAACTTTTTGTTATTTAGTTATCACTATTTTTAATATGAATTTTATATAATTATAAACGATTGGAAATCGGTAAAGTATATATTAAATTAATATTTATCACACCAAAAACGTTGTATTTTAAAGCAAATCACTGGAAAACTAATCTTTTAATCAAAATATTTAATCACAAATAATGAAAAAGGGGGTGGAAAACTGTTTGTCCCGTACAGTTGGTACAAATGCTCCATGTAAACCACCCTTTAAAAACATTGCAGTTCTAACCTCAATTCAAACCCTTGTAGACTTTCAGTGCATTTTGGTCGGTTTCTCATAGTGGAATAGTAATTTGTGGAAAATTTCAGTGTCTTGCCGTTGCATACTTTGCAGAACTTCAATCTGGTAAGTGAATTCCTTGCATTACCTTTGGATTTTGCATGGAAACGCGAAAATTCTCGACACAATCGATTGCTTCTTTAAACGTACGAAAACCTCACTTAATTACACTAACGATTGCAAAGAATAAAAGTTTCAATGAAATGTCACGTAAATCTTTGTTAAACGACAAAAATTAAGTTAAAAAACACTTGCCGGACACTCGAAATGAATTTATTTGCAATCCTAACCTAAAATTCCAGCGTACTTTAAGCACAGTTTACACTTGGTGGTATTCACAGTTTGAAGTATAATTGGTTGCCTGCTTTTCCAATCAATCGTTCAAAAAGTTTTAAAAAGAAAATTCTTAAAAAATTGTTTCGGTGATTTAAACTTTAAACAAATTGCAGACGCAACAACGATGAATTGCACGGATTATCTGCGTTTGGGCGAGCACAAAATCTTCGAGAACGTTCGCCAGGGAATATCGAAGGACTGTGCTGCCGGTAAAACGAAAAGTTTGATGACTGTTAAGGACGATTTCCTGTACGTTTGGAACCAGCAGGACAGTTGCATCCTAGCGCTGAACGTAAAGGCTGCAAGGAGCAAGGACGGCGATGCTATAATTCATCAAGTAAGTTGTTAAGTTGTAATTTTATTACGATTAATTTGATTTCCGTTTTTCGCTGCTTTAATCTTTAAAAACATAAAAGAAACGTTCAAAGAAAGAGTAGCAAAAGAAAATGAATGTAAATTTTCAATTTTCAAAAAGTGTAGAAAGTCAGTGCTTTAAAAGCGATTACTACACTTTATTATTTAAGCGCGTTTCCCGTCGTTATACGTGTGCCCTTTGTTGGAGTGGCCCCCGTATTAAGAAATGTGTGTGATTTATGCGTGACGAATGCTGTAAATTGCCGCTGGAAGACAATGGCACTTCCGACGCGTCCGCTTCCCATCTCCCAAACTCTCTGTAACTCTCTGCCGCCGCCGCTGCTGCTGCTGATGCTGCCGAGCATCGCGCCATCCAGCAGCAGAGAAGAATCCCGTGACGTATCCGTAGCGCTCTTTGATTCATTTGATTCTCATTTGAACTGACCTCTTTTCACATTTATTACATTTATCGTTCGCTGTGTACTATAAAAGCTTTAAATTTCCTGCTTTTTAACTGTTAAAAAAAATAAAATTTTTAAATTTAAAAATTGCTTTTTGATTTAAAAAAGTTTCCGTTGCATTTTTAAAGGGTTTTTGAATAAAATAAAATTGTTTATTTGTTTTTAACGTTTGCAGTATTTGCAATTTGAAACATTTCTGAATTTAAAAGTTTAAAGAATAAATTTCCAAAAAAAGAAAAAAAAGAAAGGGCGCTCTTTGCTTGCATCATTAGGGAAATTTTTTTCTTCGCGCAATGGCTTTATCGAAGCAGCTAGCAGCTACTGGCGAACTGCTCAGAGTTGTTTCGCTCGTTTTTTATTTTACGATTTGGGCAATTGTGCTGTTTGTGCAAAGGATGCAAACGATGCGAAGGGAGCGCGCGAATGGTGCGAATCGCATATTGAAGGGAAATTGCCTTATAGAAAATGTTGTTAGGCAATTGTTAGACGGATAAAGCGTCCCATTTTCTACTTGCGTGCAGCGATTGCACGGCGGCATGTAGAGACAGGCGAGAACGGGTGAAAACAGAAGCGAAAAGAGCGCCGCGCACTTGATTTCTATCCATTTGTTTCGCTGATTTACATACACAAGCGCACATATTACAGACATATTTTACATAAATGTATTTCGTATATATTGTATGTATACAATAGGTGTATATTGTACGAGTGAGCAGAGTTGTATCATATAGAATGTGGAAAAGTGGAGAGGAAAAATTGTTGCGAGCGAAATCAGGGAAAAGATGAGCATCTTTCGACGCCCGGCGTCGCTCTGCTCTTCTGGCACTTGGTTTTTTTTTTCAGTTTTGTTTTGTTTTTTGTCACGGTGTGTAAATGTGTAATATGCGAGCGACGCACGTTTTCAAGGTGCAATAATATTCTTTGAGCGTTCATTTTTCTGATTTCTTTTTGCCCCTTTTTTCTTTGAATTATTTGTTTTCGTTGCTGATTTAAAGTGCCATCTTTTGATTTTCATTTTTTTTTTATAATTTGTTTTGTTATAATTTACGATAATCAAACATAATTAAAAGAAGATTAATTAAAGGAGAAGTAAAGAAATACATATTGAGAAATATTAAAAATTTTCTTTAAGAAGAAAGTTGCAAATTTTTAGAAGTTGAAAAGCAGTCTTTAAAAAAGCATTACAGAAATGTTTCCTTGTATTTTTGGAAAGTACATTTTATGCTCATTGAAATGATTGTAGTTTAAATTTTATTTAAAAAAAAAAATTAATTTTTCTGTTTATTTAGTTACTTATTTATACTTAATAAGCGTAAAATTTAAAGGAAAATTATTTTTGTTTTCTAGAATTGATGGAATTTGAAAAAAGATAAAATAAATGAGATAAAATGACTGTCCAGAATTAAAAAAAATAAATTAATAAGAAATATAAAAGAAAGAAATCTGTTCAGCACTAATTAAAAATTAACAGCCAATAAAACATTACGAAACTTTTTATATCTTCAAGAAAGAAAGAGCCCATCGAGAATTAAAGAAAGAAAAAAAAAAAGTTGCAAATGCGAGCGCGATGGTAAAGCCGTTGTAATTTTTATTTTAATGTTGCCCTCTTTGAATAAATTTATAAATTTCCTAAGCGGCCGAAAGAGATCCGTAACAAAAGCGCATCGGCTGGGGGGGGGCAGCGGCGGCAAAAGTCTTAATCAAGTCTCGACTCTGCCGCGCGCTCCGAAGAGCACCCCACAAGTCTTCGAGTTTTTCTTTTTCCTTAAATATATCGCTAATTTTCGCACACCGTTTTCTCAACTTTTAAGTTTTAACAGCAGCCACCGAAGAAGAACAATGCCAAAACACGACACCGGGCACCGCGAAACAATTAAACCGAGACAAAACGAAACAGAAAAAAAAAAGAAAAAATTAACTAAAATGGCAGGGAAAGGAATACAATAAAGATTGAAAGAGCGTGAAGAGAGAAACAAAAGCCCCTTGGGTCTCGTCTCCGATGGAAGGTACAGCACATCGCGTGCTCCGTGTGTTCCTCCGAAACGCCAAAAACTCCAAACCTGAAAAACTGAAGCGCTGGCTGAACAGGTCGCTGCAACCGAAGCGCGACGCTTGAAAAGAATGAAATAAAAGACGACGCGGCAGCAGCAGCAGCGGAGAAAGCTAGCGCGAATGCGAATGCGAATATAACTGGAAAACAAAAGTAGAATAAAAAAAAATTGAAAATACAAAAAAAAAACGAATACGTAACGAAACAAAAGAGACGAAGAAGAAAAAGAATTGGTGTGCATGTTTTACTAGCAATAATTGTAATGAAGAGGAGGCGAGAGTCGAAAAAGCGTATCAATATTCATGGACCGTTGTTCTCTCCATTCTCCGCCGCCGCCGCCGCTCTTTTTGCCCGCCGCGCGCCCGCATTTGTTTCTTTTCGGACTGTTGCTGCCGCTAGTGTTGGTGCATTTGCGTTTCTCTGCGTGTCTGTTTTTGTATGTGTGTGTGTGTGTGTGTGTGCTTGCGGGGGCGATTTTATTGTGCGGTTGGCGGCGTCCGTCCGGAGGGCGCGCGCGGGCAAGACGCAGGCAACCGGGGCGCGAAGGGAGCAGTGAAGCCTTTTTGCTTGCCGGCCACTAACACGCAAACACATCATATTATACAGATACGCTTCCGCCGACATCAAAACGGAGGCAGCAGCAGCAGCAGCAGCAGCAGCATCATCATCGTCGTCGTCGTGCAGTCAGTCCTCTTGGTGGTCCCCCTCTCGACTCGTTCGCAATAAATATGAAAGAGCGTCCGTTTCCGGCGGCCCGAACGCGTGACGGACGTAAAACAAAAGGCGCAAAACGTCGGCGGTGGCGGCCGGCGGCATCAGCGGCAGCGGCGTCGCGAAGGACCCTCTCTCTGCCGAAACTCTCCCTTCCTATAGTATGTGCTCGCTTGCTTGCTTGCTTGCTCGCTTGCTCTCTCCGCGGCCACGAGCGTTCTATACCTCCGGCGGCCTCTGCTGCCTCCCACTCACTCGAAACTCGCCGGTAATAATAATGATAACAGTTCACCTATATATATGCAGACATGCAGATATTTATATATATATATATGTATATAGATATGAAGAAGAAATACATAGAAGTGGCTACAATGTACAGGTGCTCTTGCACGAGAGTGTATTGCAGACGTGTAGAAAATGCGAAGCAATAACATATAAAATAATAATGAACACACATGCGAAGTGGGCGCCCTCCGCCGAGGGATCAAGTGCACCCACCCCCCATCATTGTTAGTTACCCCCTTTGCGCCTCTCTCTTCTTTTCGCTGTAGCTGTAGCTGTAGAAGTGTAGAGTGTAGTCCTCTCCGCATACGCAACCCTTTCTCTTGGAGCGTTTTTTATGCGAGTAACAGGACAGTGTCTTCAATTTTGTAGATTTTTTTTTATTTTTTAATTTTTTGCTGTGTTTAAATTGGAATTTTCATTTTCATTTTTTTTTTTTTTGTTAATTGATTATATAAGATATATTGGAGATTTTTAGGTCAGTTCATTATTTAATTAACTTTTTTCTTTCATTGATTTTATTAATTTCATTTAATAATTTATTAAAATAAAATAGTTTTGAAACTTTTGTCAAGTTTTTACTAATATCGGAAAAAAGTTTTTGTTTATTTAAAACATTAAATAATTGTTTTATAGAAATATTTTATAAAGATAATTTGTTTGTAATTTAACGATTTATCTGATTGCAAAAATTCCGACAAATTTGAGTAAAAATAATTTACAGGGGTTGCAACCCCTTTTAATAAAAAAGTTGTCTGATTTTTGTGAAATTTTACTATGTTATAGAGAATTTTATTTCCAGTAAATTATTTAAATAACTTTTTTCCGAAAAATGTCTAACTTTTCTGTTATTGATGATTTATCAAAATAAAATAGTTTTGAAACTTTTGTCAAGTTTTTATTAAAATCGGAAAAAAGTTTTTGTTTATTTATAAGATTAAATAATTGTTTTATAGAAATATTTTATAAAGATAATTTGTTTGTAATTTAACGATTTACCTGATTGCAAAAATTCCGACAAATTTGAGTAAAAATAATTTACGGGGGTTGCAACCCCTTTTAATAGAAAAGTTGTCTGATTTTTGTGAAATTTTACAATATTATAGAGAATTTTATCGTGAATTAATTATTTTAATACTTTTTTTTCAAAAAACTTCTATTTTTTCAGTTGCAAGCAATGATAATACAATACAATTTTCATGGACCGCGGCGACTTCATTTCGTAAATTGTGAATTTTTAATGTTTGCAATTTAATATTTCAAATTTATTAAACATTTCTGATTTAATGATTTAACAATGTTAACGATGGGTTCTTCTAATGGAAGAAAAAAAGGTAAAAAAGTCTTTAAAAAATGTAAGCAAATTTCCTTTTTCTTTTCTCTTCTAAAAATGCAATGAAAAAATACAATACAAGGAAAATATGTTAAAAGTGCTAAGTTGTGAGAAATTTTAAATGTAAACAACAAAAATTATTATCGTTTCTTACAATTTTTCACTTGACTAACTTAAACTTAGAAGTGAAAAAAAAATTAAATTTCTAAATAATCAATTTCAAGTTATACGTCTGCTATAAGAAACCAATTGTTTTTTTTTTTGTAAGAAAATAACTAATTTTTAATAAAGCAACTATCAGGAAATAAAAAGCCAGAACTGCACTTTCCATTGTCACCCTCTATATGAAAAAAAAAATAAAGGAAAAACGAAGAAGAAAATTAAAGCCATCCAAATGGTACAAAATACAATACAATACAATAGAAGGGTGATTTGCATATTTTTTATTATTAATTTATACCTTCTACTTTATATACTTTACATATCCCTATACATATCTATATCTATATATATATATATATATATAGTATAAAGCGAGACGTGAAACAATCGAATCGGAAGTGTGTGTGCGTGTGTTTGTATCTGTGTATTTGTGTGGATTCGTGGTAGGGTAGTTAGAGGGTAGAGGAGAACGCGAGAGACCTCACCCTTCTCTCGGGGCTAGGGGCTCGGGGGTTGCGGGCTTATACGTGCGTGGACTCTTCTCACTCTTTCCACTCTCTGATGCAGTGACCACGTTTATTATCATCATCATCATCATCATCATCATCATCGTTATTAGATGTATATATATAAATACATTTTTGCTTTGTATCTAAACATATATATTTATATATTTGCATGTGTGTGCACGTGGGCGGAAAACAAGGGTCGCGCCTCTAGATTGTCCTATGCTACTACTACTACTGCTACAGTGGTATGGAATAAGTATTTAAAATCCCGATACACTCTTTGCGCGCAGCTCTTTCAAAGTGTGCCCTTTTTCCTATATACAGCTATACTTTTATACGAATGCACATTTTCTATCTAGGTGTGTTTATGTGGCTATGTACATTGTGTACGTGTGTGTATATTGCAGAGGGTGTATAAATAATTCATCCCCTCTGATCTGTTGTCCATCCTTTCGTCCTTTCGGAGACAACAAGAGACAGCGTCCCTCTCTCTGTGCGTGTATGTACTGTTTCACTGTGTCGGTGTTTCACCGTTTCCCTCTCAAACACTCATCTCTGTATGGATATTGATTTACATGTGTGTAGGTATCAGTGGTCGTACAAAGAATTATGAGATTTATTCAATTGCGTTATTTGGCCCTGTAATCTGTAGTACAGCGTTCCGTACGAGTACTGGTTCGGATGCCGATGTGGAGTGGCGAGAGGGCTGCTCTGCTGCTGCACGTGAGCTCGCTCTTTTTGATCATCGAAATTATTGCCATTATTTTGCTGTGTGAAGAAGGGAGAGGAAAAAGCAAAAGAAAGGGAAGGAGAAAGAACCCGGCAATGACCGGGGTTAAAGAGTTATCTTCTTCTCCCTTTTTATTGGATTTAATTTCATTTTTTTATGTTTTATAGGGTATAGGGTACTGATATTTTGAAGTTTCTGATTGATTTCTTTTTTTAATTTGATGATTTATTAGTTTTTATTTTATTTGAATAGTTATTATTTTTTTTTTTTAATTGGATTAGTTATTAATAATGATTTTTTCAAATTTGATTTGTCAATTTTTTTCGCTTTCCATTTTTCCAATGGAAAAAACAAATTTCAAATTTCAAATTTTGACGATTTCTTTTGATTTGTTAATAATTTTGTTTCGATTTTTGAATTGCTTGTAATATTCTAAATTTGAAATTGAAATAAAAAGAGCATTATAGTCGAAAAAAAATTACGTAATTGAGAATACGCTAAGAATTTAATAAAATGATGAAAACAAAAAAAAACGTTTAGGACATAGCACATAGGAATAACGAAGAGAAGAGAAGAGAAGATGAGAGAGAGAGAAAAGAGTGAAGAGTAAAACGAGCAGATAATTGATTATTTATTAAACACCGTTTCAAAACTTGATTATATTGCAGCGGCTCCAAAGTCGCAGGAATGTTAATATACTTCTCGCTCTGCTCTCTCGATGACGATGACGCTGAAATTGGACTTGGCCGTTTGCAATTACACTCTCTCTTTCTCTTATATACTCGTATATATACTACACTCATTCCCTGCGTACTCTGCACTGTGTGTACACCCAGTGTACTCTCTCTGTGTGTAGGTACCTCTCCATGCAGTGAGAATGATATGTGTGGGTGTAGCGGTAGAGATCTCCTCTAGCGCGAGTCGAATTGTCGCCTTAGCAGCCAGCAGCCGGCAGCCAGCAGCATTGGGCCTGGTCTTCGGGGCTGTTGCATGAGCAGTGAAGTATTTTCTTGTAATATAGTCCGCTAGCGCGCCCTTCAAACTCCTCGTTATTCTCCGATGCCCCTCATACACCTACTACACCTTAGTCTTAGCCTTAGTAATAGTCATGGCCTTAGCCACCACCCCCGCCCCCAAACAGTAACCTCCTCTACAGCCAGCCACCCCCCAGCAGCTGCAACCTCCCCAGCAGCCCACTCTTACGCGACGTCTAATTGTACCAAAGGCGATGATGACGATCCTGAAGAGGTGCGATAAT
This sequence comes from Holobus sp. GC000080, assembly GCA_030556065.1. Classification (NCBI taxonomy): domain Eukaryota; kingdom Metazoa; phylum Arthropoda; class Insecta; order Coleoptera; family Staphylinidae; genus Holobus; species Holobus sp. GC000080. Next base: position 46,351 of record JASKGO010005827.1, read on the forward strand.
TGCTGCTCGCCGTTTTAGCACCTACTGTGCCAGCAGCAATCGCGCAATAATCGTAACACCACTACTATTACAGAATACCACTACCACTACCACCACTACCATCTCTATAAATGTTTAAATGTTCTGCTCTCTATTACTCCGCAACTCCATCTCCAACATATTCATCTGTTCTTTATTTGATTTAATTTTCATTTGTATAAATGTGCAGTTTATATTGTCCTTCTTCGTATATACTATATTTATATATTTGTGTGTGTGTGTGTGTGTGTGTGTGTGTGTGTGTGTGTGTGTGCGCGTGAGTGTGCATCTGTATATTGGTGTGTTTTGTCTCTAGATGTGTGTAAATTTGTTCAGTTAAATATTGTTAAAGAGAAAATAGGCAAAAGGAAATTTGTTTTTCTGTGTCTGTCTGTGTGAGTGCGCGGCGCGTGTAAAGTGTAAAAGGTATATAAAAATCAATCCCAGGTGAGGTGTCGACTGCCGTATACAATACTACTGCCGCGCGACCTAAGAGGAACGGCGCTTGGGCGTCGCGACGCGGAATTAGCGCCGCCCCGAAGAACCGGCTAGTGTACTGCTGCTGCTGCTGTGCGCTCGCCTCGCTTCCACATGCGTATAATTTCTTCTGTTCCTTTATACACTTACACACACACACACACACACATACAAAGAACGTAAAACTATACCTCTATATGTATGGTACAGTACGGAATAGAATGTCCCCAGCCGACTGTGATTCTTTACTTTACAGCTGCTGAGCTTCGCGAACCGTTCAGAGATGGTTTTCACTGTTTAGCCGTTTAGCTGTTGTAACAGTTTAACTGTTTAACCTTTAACTGCGTCACACCGTTGGTCCTCTATACCTCTATAAGAGAATAAAAACAGGGATAATACTTAAAGAACAAGAAGATGGTGGTGGAAAGGACAAGGAGGAAAAACCGAAGTTGTTTAAGAGCCCCGAGTCAGTCTTTTCCGGTTTAGGGCACTTTGCTTTTATTTATTTTATTTTTATTTTTGCTTTTTTTTTTTTGCTTTTTTTTATTTGGTCTCATGTTTTCCCTGATAAACTTTTCCCGGACGCTTTTATTCGTTCATTGTTATTCCGGGTTCCGTTTGGTCTAGTTTATTGAAGAAGTGATTGTTGTGCGATAGTATTGCGGATAGTGAGAATTGCCCGCGGGACTTTCGGGCCGTTTTTCTCCGGCAGTCGTGGCACGCAAAGTAATTTTTAGTATACTCCGCGGTTGTGTTGTTGTTTTTTTTGTGTGTGTGTGTAAAAATGCACTCATTTCTTGGTAATAATTCACTAAAAGAATCATTAAATTTTCTTTTAAAATAAGAAAGTTTTGATTTTTTTTATCGAAACACGAACTTTTAACTAAAATAACCGGAAGTGGACGATATTTCAAAAAGTAACCAAATTAGATTTTTTTTTTATAAAGTCGTGTCTTTATTGTTATTAAGGAATCAAAATATGGATTAAAAATTGGGGTGTTCCATTTATAAAAAAAAAAGTGATGTGAGTAGCGACTTCCGGTATAACCGGAAATAACATAAAGTGGAAAATATTTTCCGAGAATGAAGCATTTGCTTAAATTAAGAATGGAAAGGGTAAAAAATTGAGTTCGCTCTTTTTGTTAGTGAAACACCCTGTAGATAAATATATAGAGATGGAGATGTATGGTGTGGGCCAGTTTGGGTTTGATTTGTGGGCGCACGGTTCGGGACGACGTTGAATGATTCCGCACGTCGACGTCGGACCGAAGTCGGTCCTCCGGAGGCTTCGCGCTCAGCTCTCAACGACCGATGAGACGTTTCGCGTGGCGATGTGCGTTGCATGTATGTCGTCCTTCCTTTCGTCCTTTCTTCCTTCCATTTTTGAGCACACATAGGTGCAGTCGGGGCAGTCGGAACAGTCGGGACAGTCGGCAGCAGCGGTCGTGTGTGTGCCTCTGTTGTCTCTCCCGGTGGTGTGGTATTTTGGGGGCGAATGCCGGCGAGGATGGGGCGGCGGCAGTTGGGGGGAGCGGCTGCTACGTGCACACACGTACTCCTTATGAAAATAAATCGAGTTTCCTTTTCGGCGGCAAATCTCGGATCGGCGATTTTTCCACGTCCAAACGCGCTCCGAGGAAATACAATTTCCTTTACTTATTTCTACTACTACTATTTACTATGTGTACATGGATATATGTGTGTGTGTGTGTGTGTGTGTGTGTGTGTGTGTGTGTGTGTGTGTCTTCTGTTATGTGTTTCTCTTAGGTGTACTTTTGTATTTGTATTTTTTTGGATTGTGTGTGTGTGTGTGTGTGTGGAGGCATCCGCGCCCCCGATGCCAACAATATCTCACGTGTCTCCATGTCTATTTATTTTTATTCGTGCGTTTTATTGCCGCCTCCGTTTGGTTCTGTTTCTTCTGCTGCTGCTCTTCTGCTTCTGCTGCTACTGTTACTACTTTTGTCCAGTTAAAATAAATTATCAATTAATTTTTTTTTCTTCTGTAAACAAATGAAAATGAAAAAACTTAAATTGGTACATTTTTTGTTTGTTGAATTAACAGTTTTTTTTTATTGTTATTGATATTGCTGTTAGTTTGATACGAAATGTGTTTGTATCAATTTTATTGATGCTCCAGTTATTTGTTTATTTATTGGAAACAGTTTTTACTGAAAGAAAAAAGATTTTTTATATAAATTTCAAAAGAAAGTTTTTTGTTATTGGTTTTGTTTTTTAAATGTTTACAAGTTGATAAATGTACATCTTACAATGACAAGTTATCAAGATAAAATTTATAGAATTGCATTTTCTATAAGAATGCCAAGTTTGAAAATTTTCTGATGAGTTTTAGTTTTTGGTCCAGCGCCCCGCAGCATCCCAAAAAATATTTCTTTCTCCAATCTAGTTGAAATTTTACACACATGTAGAGAATTTAATTTAAAACAATTTATCTAAATAACATTTTTTAATTACATTAATAGTTAGCCCGTAAAAAAATAAAAACTGAGCTAAAATAAATTAAATTCCATTTTGAAAAAAAAATATTTTTTTATAAAAAATAATTAATAACAAATAAACTAAAGCTTTAACGGCCAAAAGTTATTAAAATAAACAAAATAAAATTGAATTTTCTATAGATTTGCAAAGTTTGAAAATTTTCTGACGAATTTTAGGTTTTGGTCCAGCGCCCCGCAGCATCCCAAAAAATATTTTTTTCTCCAATCTAGTTGAAATTTTACACACTCGTAGAGAATTTAATTTAAAACAATTTATCTAAATAACATTTTTCAATTACATTAATAGTTAGCCCGTAAAAAATTAAAAACTGAACTAAAATTAATTAAATTCCATTTTAATAAAAAAAATATGTTTTTATAAAAAATAATTAATAACAACAAAAGTAAAGCTTTGACTGCAAAAAATTATTAAAATAAATTATTTAAAATTGAGTTTTCTATAGATTTGCAAAGTTTGAAAATTTTCTGACGAATTTTAGGTTTTGGTCCAGCGCCCCGCAGCATCTCAAAAAATATTTCTTTCTCTAATCTAGTTGAAATTTTACACACTTGTAGAGAATTTAATTTAAAACAAATTATCTAAGTAACTTTTTTCAAAGTAATTTATAGTTTAGCCGTGAAAAATTAAAAACAATTTAAAAATTCAAAATTGTTACATTTCAGTATTTTTTAAATAATTCTTTTCTTTTCTGTTTAACAAAAATACTGAAATAAAAATAGATATAAATAAAAAAATAAAAGCAAGAAAGAGAGCCGAGTAATGTGTATTTTATATGATGTATAGAGGCTTCTATCGAATCGCGCCAGAGTTTATTAGGTCGCAACGGTCGTTTTTCACAACCCTCTTCGTATACCTATACCATTACCTCCTATACGGAGAAAGTCTGTCGAATAGTTTTTCTTACTTACGATGCGTGCCTATAATACTCTTGTTTGCCGTAAAAGAAGTTTACTGTATAAGTGTCTAGTGTGTATGTACTGTGTACCAACAACATTTCTATAGGGTGAGAAAAGAGAAAGACTGATAAAGTAGTAGAAGATGGCGAAGGGTGGTGGAAGGTGGAAAACGCGTGCAGACTTATTTCGCGCCTCTTTAAATATTTACGCCGCGGTCTAGCTATCTATCTGTATAGCTCGCTACGTACAAATCGCTCGTTCTTTTCCCTTGCATTGCGTTGCGTTGCGTTGCAGACAAATTGAGTTTGCTAACTTTTCAACCAACGGTGCTCGGTGCTTGATGCTTGATGTGCTCAATAAATAAAAGAATCATCAATGGAAATTGATGAAAAAATATGTAACAATAAGTTAAATCAAGTTTCAAATTGAAAAATAAAAATAAAAATGTTTCTTTTATGTTTCTCCATTTTATTCCCGGCGCCTTCACATGACGATTTAATTTTTTTTTTAATTTTAATTAATGATTTGATTCTTTTTTATTACTGATTTTTTTTTTTCTTATAAAAGCAATTGTTATAATTTCTTAAAAGGCTAATTAAATGTTAATTTTTGTAATATTTAGATGTATAACGAAAAAAAAATTGAAAATTTATCGCCAATTGTGCATCGTACAATTCCTTAACTTAGAGAGCTAACAGAAAAATGAAAAAATAAATTAATAAGCGACAAAATTGATTTTTAAAATTACAAATTTGTAAGTTAGTCCGCGAAGAACGGATGGAAGTAATTGCAAAGCGAATTTAATTTAAATCGGCTTCGGGAAAATTCAAAAACCAAAGTGGAAAACATAATAATTTACAAATCAGTTTAACAATTATATTTTTTAATTTTTAAATAATCCATCCTGTATATATCTATAAAATCACAACATAAATTGCGTAAAAATTTCCACAAACAGAAGAAAAATCGAAAATAACATCAATAAAATGGGAAAAGCTTTTCATCAAAGGAGGAAAAACTGCAGAAAGTTAAAAGCGCGCCATAAATTTTTAATGTGAAAAACCACAAGCACAAACACTCAAACAAAAACAAACACAACTATATATTGCACATACAAGGAAAGTAAAAGAAGAAAAAAATAATTGAAAAAAGAAAGAATAAAGAGGACAATAAAATTGATTTCCGTGGCAGTTGGTGTTCGAACAAGCAGCCCTCCGGCCCCACACTTCCTCCTTCCGCCAATGTACTCACTTCTTTCTGTTTTCCCTCTGTACTCTGTACCTTTCTTCAGTATACAGTAAACGGTACAATTGTAGTGGTAAAGTTGAATTAGCTGTTGGCTGTATTGTCGTAGTACTGCACTCTAAACGTGTAGGGCTTTCGGATAGGGCGCGCGCGTTATTGTTACCTCTAACCCGCATCTCTCCATCCAGCCAGCATCTCCATCCAGTCTTTCGGTCTTTTTAGGCCGCCGTCGAGCCGTTCCTTCGGTTCTTCAGTCGTCACTCGTCGTATGCCACAACACACCACGCGCGGGTCCCGCTGCATTATTTATCCTCGAACCTAGAAAACTTGCATTGTGACCTCTCTCCCTTTCTATTTTTTTTTTCATCTGGTTTTGTTATTTTCCTGTTGGTCGTCTATAAATATGTGCTTGCGTGTTAAAAACAAAGACGCAACGAGGGAAAAAGTTATGCGGAAAAGGGAGGAAAAAGCGAAGAGGAAGAAACTACTAAAGGGGGCCTCCGCGTATATAGCGCCACTAGTGGTCTCTCCTTTTCGAAAACCCACTTGATCCTTGGATAATTAAACACTTCTGCTTGCACTTTTAATTCTTTTCCTTTTTTCACTTCTTTTTCTTTCAATTTTTTCAATCGCTTTTTTTTTTCATGCTGTTTTTCAATTATTTTCACTTTATTTTACTTTATTTATGTTTGCGTGTTCCTATCGAAATTATTTGAGCTATAAATCTAAAAAAAAAATTCTTAAAAAAAAAGTTTTGGCAGTGGAAGTGGCAGAGTAGTGGAGGCAGGTCCTTTAAATGATGCGGAAAACCCCAAAGAGCGTGGCGCGGCGTAAGGAAAATCGCTTCGGTTGTAATTCGCCGCTTTGCGTTTTATTTGCTTCATACTCTATGGTTTTGCCGATAGGAATTTTTCGTGCGGGGCGACCTTTTGAATTTTCTATGACATTTCACGTTTTTATAAGGCCATCAAGGCCTCCACATACGTTTCCTACATGCACTCTCTGTATTCTCACACAGAGCAAATACGGATGGAAATATTGCCTGTATTTGTAGTTGGGTGTGTGTGTGTGTGTGTGTGTGTTGATTTGGTCGCGCTGTACGTGACATTTTGACGAGCGGTCGTACATCATTGAACGTCGAAATTAGGTGGTAGGTGGTGTGTAGGTGCGCACATCAGCACCGATCAAATTGTGTGTCGAATGTAAATTGTGTTTTTGCATTGTTTCGCCGCCTCCTCTTGATGTGTCATTCCACTCATTTCACTCATTTGCCAATTTGCCAAAACGGTGTATCTACACTACACCGCGCCGTGAGTTCGAATTTTCAATTTTGTTTATTTTATTTATTTAATTATTTCAATTTCCTCTTCCATTTTATTGTTTCCTTTCTTTTTGATTTTTTTTTTCTATGTTTATTACTTTTTTTCTTTGTTTTTAATTTGCAATGTTTTCTAGTTTTTATCGAATTTTAATTAATTAATTAATGAAATTAAGTTAATTTAAAACAAAACAAAAAACTATTATTATTAATTGGCTTATTTGTAATTTAATAATAATTTTAATATATTTTGTTTTTTTTTTTAATTATGTGGCCCGTTTAAAGAAGCCAAATGTAGTGACATTTGATGTTAATAAATTTCAAGATTTTTTTTATATTAATTGCAAAAATTCAGTTAATTTTCAACAAATATAGCAAATTCAAAACAATTTATTTGAAAAAAGCTATAATTTCTTGCAAATCACATAAAATTTCAAATAAAATCCACAAAGAAATTCAATAAAAACGATAAAATAAAATAAAAAACTTTAATTTAAATCTCCAAATGTAAATTGGTAATACTTATTGAAAATTCAAACATACCGGATGCGCAAAAAAGCATCATGTCGAAATTGATATGTGTGAAGGGGACACAATAATAAATGCCGTTCCATCCATCCATCAATTCGTCCGCCTACGCACGCACACAAATAAACACACAGCCACACAGCAAAAATATGCGAAAGTGCATTTTTATCTATCTCTGCTTGTTGTTTTTTCTTTTTTTTTTTTACTTTTTTTTTTTCTCTCTTTCTCTTTTTCTCTCTTCTGTATAAAACATTTGGCATTTGCCATTTGCCATATCGGCGATATTTTCGAGCGAATGTTACTCTGCTGCTGCTGCTGCTACTGCTGCTGCTGTTGCTGCTACAGCGATTAATTCCTGATTTATGCGCGACCAATTTGTAGAAGAGGCATATTTGCGTGCTGCGAGTGTCGTTCCCGATGACATTTTGGGGTTGTAATGCGGTCCCCGCGTGTTTTCCCCAATTACACGTATCTGGTATTGACAAGTCATTTGTTTTCCAGCGGCGGCGCAGCGGGGCAGAGGGGGTCGACAACGGCTAAACGGCTACAGCGGCCGCCAAGCCCCTCAAAAAATGATCCGCCGCCGCCGCCGCCAATCTCCCGCGCCTAATGTTCTCTCATTTATTTATTTATTTTGTATAAATTCGATGGCTTTAATGGCGCGCATTTTCAAATTTATCAATTGACTAATTGAATTCAGATGCATTTGCATGTAATTAATTAGGTTTCTTCTTTTTATAATTTAAAGTTTCATTTCGATTGCATTTGCAATTTGTAACATTATCCAAATAATAAAATGATAATTTACAATTTGCTTGCGTATTTTAACAAAGGATAAAAATCAACAAAAATTATTTTATTATTAAAAATTAGGAAAAAAAAAAACAACATTTAAACTTAAAAAACCAATACAAATTATTTTTTAAGTATAAATAATAGGCAAGAAGAGAGAACAAAGCGTAAAAGACAAAATATTAGAAGAAATTATAAGAGAATCAGAAGAAAAATTAAAATAAATTGAAAAAATAGCCGATAAAAGCAATGTTTTGAAATGTGAAGGCGCCGGGCAGTGGATCTCTGGGGCACATATATAACACTTTGTTGTCGGCATCAGCCGCCGCAACAGCAACAGCATCAGCATCAGCATCAACAGCCGTAGCAGCAGCAGCAGCAACAGCAGCAAAGTGTTGGGCAAGCCGATTTAATAGTTTTAGGGGTGTCGATGGCTTGTCCGTTTAGCCCTCTCTTTATATATATATATATATATATAACTGTCCATCTATTTTATATATATATATATATATATAAAAGTGTTTGTGTGTGTGTGTGTGTGTGTGTGTGTTTGTGTGTTGGAGAGTATAGAAAGGGCACCACTGACCTACGGATGGGGCACCTGTTGATATCTCAACCGGCAAACGTTCCATTTCAGCTTATATAATACCACCATACATATATATCTATATCTATATCTATATACATGTATATATACAATGTACAGTGAGAGTGTACTATTCACACCCTCAACATTTACAAGCAAACGCACATTTAAACATACTCTGTGTATATAGTATACTAGATAGAAACATACACATAGAAAAGTGTGTATCTGTATGAGCATGTATACGTATAGAGATGGAAAGCGTGGAAATAGTAGTGTTGGGAAAGCTGTGCTGGGAAAGAGCATCGTGGAAACATATAGGTACAGTGGAAACCCTTACGACACTGCGAAGAGAGGGTTGTTGCAGTTTAGCACCGACACTGACTGACCTCTGGCCGGTCGCCGCTTTGCTCACCACTATATAAATGCCTTTTGTAGCACTACATATATGATGTATATGTATGCATTTACTTACATCTCATCTATATCTATCTATAGGTGTATTCGTATTTTCGCAGCCTTAGATTGCGAGAAATGATGCAAAGTGAAGGATGATAGTGATGATAAAGGTTTGCGTGCGGGCAAATGGGGGCCGGGCCGCCCCCATTATATGTGTTTCCAACTTTACACTACTTTACATGAATAATTGTTATATATTTAAATTTGAAATGTGTTTTTTTTATGGTTTCTGCAATGGAATTTTTAGAAATTAAATTTGATTTCTTGCAGAAAGGGTTGTTGTTTTTTCAGGGTGGTTTTCAAATACCCTGTTTAGTTTAATATGGTGTGTGCTCGATGTATTTTATTGGGGAAGTATTTGTGAATAATGAACAGAAGGAATCGTCCAATTAACTTTGAAAATTAGAAAGTTATCGTCGGTTTTTCCGAGGCAAGCAAATAATAGTGGAAACCGGAAGTGTTGTGTTTGATATTTTTTTCCGGGGATTCTGTAGGAGTGCTGCGAAAATTGATCAATGGAATATTCGAAGACATATTTTGAGAGTTATAAGTAATTAAAATTTTTGAAATTACTATAAAATTGAAAGATATACTATTGATTTTCCCTTTGTCTTTTTGAGTCAAAAATTTAGTGAAAAATTATTTTTGTAATATTTTCTAAAGTTATTTTTTTATTGTTTCGATTAAGTTTTTTTTATTTAGTAGTTAATAAAATGTTAAATACTTATCTTAATAATAATTAGCAAAAAGATTTTTTTAATTAGCAATCTAATTGATAAAGGTACGAATGGTTTTCCCTAAAATGGCCAAAAATGTCAATATAAACCGGAAGAGTTGCATTTGACATTTTTTTACCGGCAGCCAGTAAGACGTACGTAAAAATTAATTAATGAATTACTTGAAGGCACATTTTGAGAGTCAATAAGAATTATAATTGTTTAAATTACCATAAAAACAACAAAACCAATCAACGATTTTCCCTTAGCGAAATTTTATGGTTACCATTGACATCATTAAAAATTATTGCAAAATTTCACAAGTTACTAACTACTATTTCAAATCATTGAATAAATTAATTAAGTAATTGAAATCCCAGCCAGGCATCTACTGAAAGTAATAAAACTAAAAAATAATTAAAAAAGAGGATTTAAACATTTTGAAAAGTAAACAAAAAAAAAATGATAAAAGGAAAACGATCGGCGGGGGACTCCGTTTGAGCAATTACAATAATGAATTCGTGTTTGAACGCTGGCGGCCGAAGAGGGAGAACATAACCGCCGCCACTGTTTTTTAGCCGAATATGTGACACAAAACGGAAACGAAAGCAAAGCAAAGCAAGACGAAAAAACAAAGTGAAAAAAGTGTGTACAATAGTAGTGTAGAGAGGAGCAGCAGAAAGCAGAAAAAAAAATCGCTTAGGCATTTTGCGATTTGGCATTGGCGGTCAGGACACGTGCACGTGCATGATTAATACACCCACACACGCACACACTCACACACATCATATTACTGTACATATATATATATAGGTATAACAGGAATAAATTGTACAAGTGTATTTAAATGCCTTTGCCGCTTTGCTGTATGCTTCCGAATGCTGTATTGCTGCATGTTTTGTATCGTTTGCCATCTATATTTCGCACCTACATGTCGTTTCGTTTTGTTGCACGCGTACTGCCTACACCATACCACACTATATACCACCACCGTTAGTACTTGCTATACTCTTGCACTAAACAGTATACAATATAGGTTTGTGTAGTTGATGCGTTGAAGGGAGGCGAGGGTGCAAATGCTCTTTGGGATTACCTCCTAATGCCGCCGCCGCTGCCGCCGCCGCGCTTGCCTTCTCTCAACACATACATACTGCACACCCCCGCACATACACATATATACATGCACACACATGCAAGCGAACACAATATATATAAATACAATGCTATAACACGTAATAGATGTGTGTACATTTATCAAAAACACACCCTTAATGGCACCAGCGACGATCACGACGACGACTCTACGTAATACGTAATACGTAGTAGGACTACTGCTGCTGCTGCTGCTCCTGCTCCTGCTTGGGCGCATATATTAATTTAATATATCTGTGTGTGTGTGTGTGTGTGTGTGTGTGTGTGTGTGTGTGTGTGTGTGTTTGTAGATATAAATTATGTTGCTTTTTTCTCTCTCTTTCTCTTTCTCTTTTGGTGTTTCGATGGGCATAGTAATCATCATTATTCATTTGATATATGAATGATTTTTTATGATTATTTGTTCTGGGGACTCGTCGATATCTTTTGCTTTGGCTTTTGCTGTTACTTTATCTTTCTTTTGATTTGATGATTATTTATTGCTTATTGTGTTTTGTTTTTCCGTTGGTATAATAAATGGCGATTCATTATTTTTTTTTGTTAAATTATAAAGTATTTGTTTAGTAAGTTTTGCAAAAATTCTAATTTTATTTGGATGCAAAGTTATTAAACAATTTTTTAAGTATTTAAAAATTATATAGCGATGATTTTAAGTGGATTTCATTTTTAATATAATTTTTAAGTTTAAATTAAATTTAAACAAATTTTGATTTTCAGATGAAACAAATTGTAATCGATTCTTTATTTAATTAAGCATTAGTTTGCCAAATTTCATTAAAATTCGTATTTTATTTTTAAGGTTATTAATCATTTTCCAATTTGTTAGAAATTAGTAAGGAAACTTTGAAATATTTTTAAGGTAATATCGAATTTTAAGTTTGAACAAGTTGCAATCTATTCTGTGAATAATAAAATATTGTTTTAACAAGTTTCATGAAAATCCCATCATTGATTTTTCAGTTATAAACATTTTTTAAGTGATGGGAAACTGGGAATTTGAAGGACTGTTTGCAAAATTTTAAATATTTCTCAAAAAAATCTATTTAAATGGTTCAAACAAATTGTTACATTTCGATTGTTTAATTTGGCATTAGTTTGCCAAATTTTATAAAAATTGCTACTTTATTGTTTAAGTTATTAACTGTTTCCTAATTTGTTTAAAATTGACAAATGAAATTTAAATATTCCTTAAAAAAATTAATATTTTTCGTTTTAATAAATTGTAATTGATTCTGTTTATAGTGAAGCATTATTTTATTAAGTTTCTTGAGAATCCTACTTTGGTCACTGAAGTTGTTAACAAATTTTGTTCATTTCTGTAATGGGAAATTATTAAATTTAATTTTATAATAAATTTAGAGCAATTTCTGGAAAATTTTAAATATCTTTTAAGTTAATCCAAATTTTAAGTTTAATTTCTTTTTAGTCTCTTAGTATTGTGTAATGAAGGATTGTTTTATTGAGTTTCATTTAAATTGTTGCTTTGTGGTAAAAGTTATAAATAATTTTCTAATTAATTGCATGTTGTTGATGTTGAATCAATTAAAAAAAAATTCCAAATTTTAAGATTTAACGAATTAGATTTCCTTCTTTATTTAATAAAACATTATTAAAATTTTATTGAAATGTTAATAAATATCATAAACCCATAGAAATTTTGACTTTTTTTTTTAAATTAAAAAACAATCTATTAAAGGAAAAGAAGCTGAAAAAATATGCATCACAAAAGAGAGAATAAAAAAATAAGGGAAAAAAAAACGAAGCGAAAACGTTGCATTACTTAGTGAAATTTACGATAGCTACTTGCGCAATATGAATGCGATTTGCGTTTAGTGGTTCGGAAAATTTATTATTTTCATCGGAAATTTATAGTTTAATTTTACGATTATCCGTGCATTAGTTATGATAATTGTGCGCGGAGGGTGCATTCGGATTCCCTCTTCTGCAGCCTCTCTTTTCCTCTTCTTCTTCTTCTTCATCTCCGTTTCTGCTTCTGCATCTCTTCTTCAATACAAATACACGCACTCAAAAATAGCGCAAGTACTCAATTTCCAGCAAGAGACACATAAAATAAAAAACAATAAAGAAAAGACAAAAAAAAATGTAGAAAAAAGGAAAGAAAGACGGTCGAAAGCAAAGGAAAAGTGGCCGGTGATTGATCGTCGTATTGTCTTTTCTCTTCTTATCTATGCAATGCCATTAAGTGGATAGCATCCAATTTCGCATATTAAAGTTTTGCTCTTAGCGTAGCGTGGCGCGCGAGCAAGCGAGGACACACTACATGTGCATCGGCACATCTATAAAAGCGGGGGCGGGCGGATTGTATTTCTGGGGGTCCATAGGGATGGCGATGGTGATGGCGGTGGAGGTGGCGGAGGTTCGAAGCTGGCGCTCCGTATAGCTTCTTCCTGCAGTAGCAGCAACATAACATTGGCAAAATTGCCGCTGCGCCCCGACAAACGATTAATAACGGTAGTTAAAATGGCACATAAAAAACTGATTTATGGACGGCGGCAATCTGCCTCCGGGACTCTAATGTTGCCAATATCTTACATTAAAATTAACTTAAGAGCTATCTCGCTCTCTCTCTCTCTCTCCTGCTTACACACACACACACAGCGTCTGCTTGTTTCTGTGTATTCGTATTTGTGTGTGTGTGTGTGTGTGTGTGTGTGTGTATGTATGTGTACTCCATTTCATCGGAGGCGGCGAACTATCGAAAACGGAATCATCGCTTTAGGTCCTGTAAATTGTAAATTGCAATTTCACACTTCATTACAAAGCTTGTTATTAATTACCAAAACTTCGATATTAAATTGTACATTTGAAATTTCATTAATTTCTTTGGAAACTTGAGAAAAATTGAAAACAGCTTCTGACAAAAATAACAAACAAATAAAATACTAAAAGAGCTGAACTAAAGAAGAAGGCGAAAGTTGATTTGTGTCCATTCTTCGCATGTCTCAAGGAATTCCCGTCTTTTCAGTCACACACAAGTAATCTCACAGAATACAGAAGCAAATTGTCGTAGGACACAGCACAGGGCAGTGCGGGGCAGGCAAAAAGTGTGTGTGCCACATTGGCACGGCACGGCAGCAAAGGAATAAGGATAAGAGGAGGAAGCGTGCAGATGGATGGCCTTAATAAGGAACGTAGTGGGATTAATGACTACTATATGGAATGACGACTCGTTTTTCTTGATAACTCGTCCTTCTCGTCCTTCCCGTTCTTCCCGTCCTTCCCGTCCTCCCGTCCAACGGTCCTTCGATAGTGTATAGCTTTGCAACCAGTATACTATAGGTACACACAAAGAAGGACGAACAGGACAGTAGTGTAGTATAGCTAAAATAGACTGATCTTTCGGGTGATGGAGACCGGGACGGGACTGCTTGCTTGCTGCTGCTGCTGCTGCTGCGTGTTTCCTTTAACGTAATAAATGACCGAACGGAGACTGCAGTACAGCTCACGGCACTAAATCATCGAAAAGCATCCATCGCAACGTAACCGCCGGCGATAAATAACTTATGCTGTTCTTCTTTTAATCTTCATGGACACATCTGCTGGAGGATTATGTATTGGTTTCTTCTGCTGACGGTTTCTTGCTGTCGTTGTGTTTTATTAAATGCTCAAGTTAATGTTAATTGTTAACATTAATTGAAGATAATTGAAAGTAATGGGAAAATTGTTTGTAACTTTGGTAATGAACTTGGGATTTTTTTGAACTTTGGTGAATTTGTGCTTTGTTAAATGAAGAATCGATTGTGATTTGTTTTAATTTGAATAATTTATTTGTTTAATAGATACTTAACATTTTGATAAAAATACTAGCTGTATTTTATATAAATAAAATTTCATGCTTTGAAAATTGTTAATAACTTTAATAAGAAAGTTAGGATTTTAATAAAAGTCAGTAGAATAGTTCTTCACTATACTACTTAGAGATAAAAAAAATAATGAACTTAAAATTTTAGTTTATTTGAATTTAAATTTTCCAAATTTAGTTCTGCCAATTTATAATTTCTTATTAAGGGAATGAACAGAAATTGTTTATAACTTTAGCAACAAAAGTAGGATTCTCAAGAAACTTAAGAAAATGGTGCTTCACTATAAAAAGAATAAATTACAAGCTATTTAAACGAAAAATATTAATTTTTTAAGGAATATTTAAATTTCATTTGTCAATTTTAAACAAATTAGGAAACAGTTAATAACTTAAACAATAAAGTAGGAATTTTTATAAAATTTGGCAAACTAATGCCAAATTAAACAATCAAACTATAACAATTTGTTTGAACCATTTAAAAAGATTTTTTGAGAAATATTTAAAATTTTGCAAACAGTCCTTCAAATTCCCAGTTTCCCATCACTTAAAAAATGTTTATAACTTGAAAATCAATGATGGGACTTTCATGAAATTTGTTAAAACAATATTTTATTATTCACAGAATAGATTGCAACTTGTTTAAACTTAAAATTCGATATTACCTTAAAAATATTTCAAAGTTTCTTTACTAATTTCTAACATATTGGAAAGTAGTTAATAACTTTAAAAATAAAATAAGAATTTTAATATAACTTGGTAAAGTAATGTTTAATTAACTAAAGAATAGATTACAATTTGTTTCTTCTGAAAATTTTAATTTATAATTTTCCAGAAGTATTTCAAATTATGATTAGTTTCCCATCTTACTTTCTTAGGAAATAATAATTAATAATCTTATTAATTTATTTTAAAAAAATAACATTAATGAGACTTTTTAAAATAATAATAAAGCAAAGATTTTTTTTGCAATTGGTTTAAATTTAAAATTTTCTTATTGAAAATTCGACATACAAACAAAAAATAATTTAAACAGATACAAAGACTAACAGAATCATCTTGTAAAACGCAATAATAAAAAAAAGCAAAAAAAAACCACCGCATAAATCAATTACAAAAAAAATTGGTCCTAAGGGCCGAATCATCATCAAGTAACATCAACAGAAACACACTGAATAACAGCAGCAGCAGGAGAGAAAAAAAAAACTGAAAAAAACGACCCTAATCTGTATCAATTAAGGCCTCTTTACAATAATAATATAACACACAGGGCCACTCTTCCCGGCCACCGGCCAGAGGACTCCTCTTCCTCTTCCTCTTCCTCGGCACTCCAATTCAAGCTTCCACAGCTCACATTAATGCGGTTTCGAATTACATTCTACCTATATACTCGTGCAGACAAACTGTAAATGTATGTTATATGTGCGAAAACACGAACGCCGCCCCCGAGGGCACCCTTTACTGTCATTTTTTCCCTGGTCGATTATTTTATGATTTTTTTTCTGTTGCTGCATTTGCTTTTGCTTTAAAAAAAAAATTAAATTTAAAAAGTGCGTGCAGAAAAGAGGTATTGAGAGCATCTACAAGGCTATCAAGACTGTCGTATGTATACCCGGTGGCAGCGAGAGAGAGACGATAATAAAAGGACGAAATTAATTCCGTAGTGGAGTTATGGGAATGCAGTAACGGCCATGAAGTAGCGCGTTAATTGTGATGAATTAGCGAGTAATTGAAATGGGCGCTGCAATTAATAGCTCGACGAGTGCACGACATGCAGTGGCCGCGAGCGGAGCGCGATCGAGGGGGCGGCCGAACTGCTGAACGGCTGCACGGCTGAACGCCAGCCTAACGCCGGTAAGGCCGCTGAAACCTGCGGGCTCCTGTTTACACTTGCACTTGCACACCTTAAATGCACTGCCCACTTTCCTTTTTGATTTTTATTTTGTTTGTTCTTTTTTTTTTGTATTCTAATTTTTATTTTTGTATTTTAATTTTTGTATTTTAATTTTTGTATTTTAGTTAATTAATTAATTGGCAACATTAGGAAAAGTTTTATTGAAATATTTAAAACTTAAATAAATTTCAGTTGCAAAAAAAAAAATGAAAAAATAAAAATAAAATGTAAAAAAATGAAATAAATGAAAAAAACAACAAAGAAAAAATTAAATCCTAATTAACTAAAAAGACTCAAGTAGCTAACCTAATAAATAATCACTGTAACAAGTATCTGAGCATCCGGCAGTAGCAAGCAAACACAGCGGGGGCGGCTAACTAACGAGAATCACGCATTACGTACTTTTTTTTTTCGCTTTTCGTTTTTTTTTTTTTATTACTTTCGGGCAAGACCTAAATACATTCAGCTATTCGGCTGCTAAAGAGAATGATCAGCCGCCCCCCTGGAGACTCATCAACATCACTTTGAATATTATTAATGGGTCACGTACAACACGTGTCGTAGCGTGGAAATAAATTCAGAAAGAAAAAAAAAATGCAAAAAAAAAATTAAATACAAGGGGACCACTGGTGTTTACCGATGCTGCCTTCCACTGCCACCCCCGTGAACCTTTGCCACGGTATTTTCGGCTTGGATGGATTGTGTCATACATGTATCATTCGGCTGGATGGTGTTTTGTGTTGTTAAGATTTCCTTTTGACCGGCGCCTCCGCAACAGCAGCAGTGGCAGCAGTGTGTGGTGTGTATAGTAAATGATGTAAATATGTGCGTGCTTGCTAATGTCTGCCCCCGGTGTATAGAGGACGACCATTAATGTCCTTGTTGAGCTGCCGCCGCCGCCTCTCGCTGCCTGTTCGCCGGTCGTTTCCTCCAGCACTTATTAATGACAATCATATATCAAGAGACAATATTTAAAGTGTAATCTTCACGTTGGCCCATTATTACCACGAGCGCGCCACCCCTCACTTACAAAAGTCCGCAGCACAATACCTTTTGGCACGTGTAATCACCTCTCTTGCATGGCTCCACTCTGCTGATGCTCTACTCTGGTGATGCTGATGCTCTGTTGCTCTGCTGCCTGCTCTGTTTTGTTGTATGGTTTGGTGTTTGGTGCACGGTACACGGTGGCGGCTGCCTATGTTTAGAAATGACACACACAAGTCGGCACGGTGGGCCCCCGCAAGCAGATTTATGGCACCGGCCCGCTTTGCCGCCCCCACCCCCTCACCCCCTGAAACCATATAATGTCTCCTGTTCTTTTTGTATGTTGTACCGGGGTATTATATGTTTTTTGCTTGTTTACTCGTATTTATTATATTCAATCATGTGTTGAATAGATTAAAAAAAAAAATTCAAAAAGAAAAATAGTAAATAAATGGAAAGCGTTTTTTTACTTTTATAATAAATCTGTTATTTTTATCAAATTTATAGAATTTTTTGTTGTTCTAATAATTAATTTATTTTAAAATTTAAAAAACTTAAAGGAAAACTTTTTCTGAATGCTTTTTCAATAATTAATTTGCATTTACTTGTGAAAATTGTTTATAACTTTAGCAGTAAATTTGGAATTTTTATAGAACATGGTAAAATAACCCTTTATTACACTGCTAAGAGACTGAAAAGAAATTAAACTTAAAAATTAGATTAACTTAAAAGATATTTAAAATTTTCCAGAAAGTGCTCTAAATTTATTATTAAATTAAATTAAATAATTTCCCATCACAGAAATCAACAAAATTTGTTAACAACTTCAGTGACCAAAGTAGGATTCTCAAGAAACTTAATAAAATAATGCTTCACTATAAGCAGAATAAATTACAATATATTTAAACGAAAAATATCAATTTTTTTAAGGAATATTTAAATTTTATTTGTCAATTTTGAACTAATTAGGAAACAGTTATAACTTTAACAATAAAGTAGCAATTTTTATAAAATTTGGCAAACTAATGCCAAATTAAACAATCAAATTATAGCAATTTGTTTGAACCATTTAATTTGATTTTTTGATAAAAATTTAAAATTTTGCAAACAGTCCTTCAAATTCCCAGTTTCCCATCACTTAAAAAATGTTTATAACTGAAAAATCAATGATGGGATTTTCATGAAACTTGTTAAAACATTGCTTTATTATTCACGGAACAGATTGCAACTTGTTTAAACTTAAAATTCGATATTACCTTAAAAATATTTCAAAGTTTCTTTACTAATTTCTAACAAATTGAAAAACGGTTAATAACTTTAAAAATAAAATAAGAATTTTTATGAAATTTGGTAAACTAATGCTTAATTAAATAAAGAATAGATTACAATTTGTTTCATCGGAAAATTTGAATTTGTTTAATTTTAATTTAATCAAATGAAAATTAAAAAACATAAAAAAGTATTTTTTATTTTCTAATCGTACAAAATTAAAAAAAACATCTTGAAAGTTTTGCAAAAAGCGAAAAAGCATTAAAAGCGTCATGTCATCACCTCTAAAGCAATGCCTAGTACAACTTAATATGCCGTCTGTGGGGGCGGCAAGAGGCGGTTGTTGGTGTCGCAGTTGAATTTTCCCCGCAGTTGAATAATCATTTAAAACTATATAGCGAGAACCAAAACAAATTTACCAACACATTGACAAACACAATACACCCCCATATTGTATATATAGTTATAAGTGCAAGGAGGCGGCGTGGTTGTAGTAGCATGGCACGCGATAACAGTCTCTTTTATATTTCGCCCAACAAATCCACAGTAAAACAAGCCCGCAAATTTCCAAACCGAAAGCGAACGACAGCGCGGAAAAATAAAGCTAAACGCAGCTAGCTATAAGCTATACGTAAATTGTCAGTGTTTGGAGGCAGCAGCGGCAGCAGCAGTGTGTCGGAGGCGGCAGTGGGAGCTTATAGCGTGCGCGCCCATATATAGCCCCCCATATAATTTAGTGGACATGTTGATATACAAACAATCTTTAATGAAATTCTTGTTGTTCATTAATAGAACATTACGCTGGAGGCGGCGCGGCACCGATACGCTGCAGCGCAGATATAGAGAAGGGTGCTGCGGCGGGGCGCCGGTTGCAAGTGGATTTTCGCGTGTGTGTCGCACTACACAGCAGCTAGCGAGCAAGGCAACAAACCCCAAAATTATAGACCGCCGCCAGTATTCGGTAGTATATACTCTCTCTATCCGAAATTAACAAACGGCAATACGTTTGCTCTCTACTTAACAGCTAACCCTCTCTCGGGGTGCTGCCGCCGCCGCCGCCACCGAACGAACGAACGCAAGCAGCAGCAGTGTACATACGTAATAAGTACGACAACAACAACAACAACGACGTGGAACGGCGTCGTCGTCGTCGTTTTAACATGCATTCTCTCTATTATTTCTATTGCGCGACCGGAGAATGCGGAATTTATTGCTTCGGCAAAACCTCCGGCAACCCCTATCTGCTACCACTGGTACCTCATACTACTCCGCCACCGCCACGTTCTCTCTTCTGTTCTTCTGCGGGCGGCTGATTGTAGTTGTAATTCGTAATTCTCTCTTTCGTTGATTTGCCGCCACTGAATTTGCGTTGTTAATTTAAGTTAATTGATTTTTTTTTTCATTTATTTTTTAAGAGGGTTTGTTAATATATTTTATTTTTGTTTTGTTTTTAGTTTTTTTCATATATTTTGAAAGCTTTTTTCTATTAGATTTTTGTTGTTTCTTTATTAATTTATTATCTTTTTGCTTTTTTCTTTATTCGCTTATTAGTTTTTTTTTTTACTATTATTTATTAAAAAGAATAAAAAATAATTTTTGAAGTTGGATTTTGAAATGTTGCAATGTAGGGGTGGCAAAGGTGTGTGTTTTCAATGGGGCGGCTTGATGTGCCACTATACTCTAGTGTCCTAATGACCAAATTTGTCATCTTTTGTATGTGGTACATGCATTTGTATACATGTTGTATATATGTGCCCCGGAGGCGGTGTGCAAAACATCGCTGAAACACTGAAACAGGGGTGGCTTTTCGCGTTTTTCGACACGTGCAACCCTTCTTTTCATCTCTAGGCTGTAGATTTTGTATACGCTGTAACCCCTTTTCTTGTTATCAGTAAAATATTTATCTTTTTCTATTAATTTCTTTAATTTTTTTAAGATTCCTTTTTACATATCAAAAAAAAAATCTTTTTTCATGGTAATTTTACTCGTTAAAAAAATTCAAAAGAAGGTATAAGAAGAAAATTAAGAAGATATTAAGTTTTCCGTGACGAAAAGAAGCATTTAAAAAGGGAAACTTCATTTTTGAGTTTTCCTTTTAAAATATTTTTTTATCAGGAAATTTTAACAATTTAAAATTTAAAAAAAGAAAAAAACAATGAAGGTTTCATTTTTTTTATGTTTCGTTTTTTTTTTTTTTTTTTCTGGGAAATTTTGCTTTTTCTTTTTAAATTTACTAATAAAGAAATTCGAGAAAATTAAAACAATATTTAATTTCGCAGATAAAAAAAAAACATAAAAAAAAGTTAAATTCAATTTTTAAGTCACTTAAATCAGAAAATTTCATTTTTTTAGTTTCCTTTTCCTTTTTAATTGTTTCAAAAACAATAAAGTCCTTTTTAAAAGTATTTTTTCTTCAGGGTAATTTTACATTTTGAAATTTTCGAACAAATTAATTTAAAAATAGTGAAAAAAAAAACATTTAATAGTCATTAAAGAGTGGAAACTTTTTTTTCGAGTTTTCCTTTTAAAATATTTTTTCATTAGGAAATTTTAACAGTTTAAAATTTTTAAAAACTTATTTTTTAGAAAATTTAGAAAGTTATTTACAAAACGAAAAAAAATATATATAAAAGAAAAATAAGTAAACAAATGAAATGTAAAAACAAAAAAAAAAAACAAAAAAAAAGATAATTTTTAATTTGCGAGTGTAAAGAATTATAAGAGTGGCATAACTATAATCTCGTTTAGCAAATGGGGGCGGCACAAAGGACACGGTGTGCTCTGGCACTGACTGCGAAATTAGAAAACCGCCCCCACTTTGCTCCCAACTCTCGTACTTATATATAATACACCTTTAAACACATTTGCACATGCACACACACACACACACACACACACACACACACACACACACACACACATCAAAACATACACATATGCAGATGCAAATACAGAGGCAGATCACAGAGAAAAAGAGAACGCCAAAAAAAGAGAGCCTTCTTGTCCGACTGACTTCAAACAGCTCGTTCTTTTAGCCGCCTCTCGCCGGTTTTTCCTTCCTTTCGCGCCGCGTTTCTCTGTGTGTGTGCGTGTGTGTTTCTCTCCGCGCGTTCCGTACATGCTAATTTTTAATAATATAACCCTTTCCTCGGTGGTTCGCGGGCGGGCGGGCGGGCGGCCGCCCCTTTGTCCGCGCGCTTGTTTGTACTTGGCGCCCCCAAAAGAACCTGGAAAAAATATGCACACACACACGCACGCAAAGACACATATAAAGTCACAAACACGGATGGTCAAAAACGAAAAGAGAATATTAGAGAGACGGCAGAGAAGAGAAAAAAAAAGGAGAAAAAAAAAAGAATTATATGCGGCATATTAAAGGGAAAACCGTTAAATAAAACAAATGCAACCCCTTTTCTCTGCGTGTGCCCCCTTCTATACTATGTATAATGTCCTAATGTCCTTGCAGATAACAAGGGAAAGTCGCTTGGCGGGCGGGCGGACGGTCGGCGGTATTAAATTTCGGGGCGCCCATTAAAAAGTTAATTTAATTAGCAGTTATTGGTGTAAGAAGTAGAAGTATAAGTATAAGAAGAAGAAGAAGTATAAGTCACCGGCTGTCGTCCCGAAAGGGGTACCATTTTTTTATTTTCATTTCATATCGTCCTTTTTCCTCCCTCTGCTTCTTGCGTATTTTGCTTCGTTCTTCTTTTTCTTCTGCTTCTACTTCTGCTTACTGTTCTTCTTGTGTCGCGGTGTTCATCTCGTTCATCTGTTTCATCTGTGTTCGCTTTTCTCATTGTGTGTGTGTGTTCTCCTGCGTATTTGTTGGGTTAAATGGGTTTAAGGGGCGGCCAGCGAGGGGGCCGACGGTGTGCTAACTAATAAAAACGCGACGGTCGCGCGCGCGAGAATTAAAGAAATTAATAATAATCAAACCGGTCGGCGTCTTATGAGCGGCGGCAGCGCGCAAGGGGGTGAATTAAAAATCGTGTCGTCTATAAATTTCAACCCTTTTTTCTTCTCTCACTCCACTCGTATCTGTACACACTATGCTTTTGTTTATTTTTCTCTGTTTTTTTTTTTTCTTTCTCTTTCTCTTTTTCGAGATGTGTTTTCCTTTTTTCCCTTGGCTTGGCTTGTATTGTTTGCGGGTGGTTTTTAAGGGATGCATGCAGTACACACCGTACGAAAGTAGACGGGAAAGCGAACGTAAGTCCTGGAGGCGATTTTCGGACTTGCAAGTGCTGATATATAGATGCATGGATCGAGCATTGAGCATGTGGGGTGGGTTGAAAGAGAGAAAAAACAACCCTTGCGTGTCCTCCTGTGTGTGTGTGTGTGTGTACTCGTATTGAGGAAGTATTTCGCGTTGAGGGAATGCCGCGGCGGCTTTCAGGAAATGTGTACCCAGTGTGCGTATGGGGGGCGGGCGGCGGCGGCTGTGTTGCTTTATCTGCCGATACGATTCCTATGTAAATCAAACAACCCCTTCGGTGGCCCTTAATAATTAATGGCTTCTTGACTTTTTGTTTTACCACTTTTAATTTCCCGAAATGGGAAGGGAAAACGTTTTTGTTTTTCCTTGTTTTTTTTTTTCAATTTTACTTTTACTTTTTCCATTACAGAAATTATTTCTTTGCTTCTATACATTAAAAAAAGTATTGTTAAAGGAATGCGAAAAGGGTGATTTCTGAAAAATAAAAACTAAGAAAAAATATGTCAATTAATTCGGCACGAATAAGCGAAGAACTTTGACGGGTAATTTTCACCTGTAAAAATTTCGCTCCCTCATGCATCGCGCAGACACTTTATTGACTGACTTTATTTAAAAACGGCGTAAAGGGTGGTGTGGTGTCTCTCTTATCAAGCGATCCGATTCGTATGCAAATGCAAACCCTTTTTCCCGCACATCGTCTCCCTTGCACGGCTAATTTCTTCCCTTTTCCCGTTACTTCCCCTTTGGATATCTATCTGCGCGCCACACACATAAAATTCCAAAAAAAAAAACGAAAAACCAACCGACCGACCAGCAAGGGAAAGAAGGAAAGAGAAGGAAGAATGAAAGCAAAAAAAGGCACCGCGGTACTGGCCGTAAATTAGGCGCTCTTCTATCTATAAAAATGGATGTTGCGGCATGAACAAGGGTCTCTGCACCTCCGCCGAAAACTGCCGCCGCCGCCGCCGCCGTGTATATCAGAGAATGAGAGCGAAGAATTAAGCGCGCCGCAGAAAAGGGTTGCGAAAATCTACATGCGTTCACGTGGGGGGCCTTGCGCGTTCTTTTGTTTTCTCTGTTTTTATATTAAGCCGCTCTGGCCGAAAGCATCAATTCCAATAACGCGCCGCGCGGTTCTCTCTGCAAGTGAAAGAGAGAGAGAGAGAGAGCATCTTTTTCATCTCCTTTTGCGCGACGCTTTTTGCGTCCCTCTTTCGCTCGCCGGCTCTCTGTGTGTGTGTGTGTGTGAGGTTCTAATCCGAAACGGCCGATAAACACGATGCTAATAAAAGACTCCCTTTTTACCTTTAGCCGCACACGCAGCGGCAACCCTTTTCGTTGTGTGCGTCGCGACGTCGAAGGGCAGCGAATGATTTTCCGCCACGTAAATATTCTCTCTATAGATTGCTCTCTCTTTCTCTCTGTGTGTTTCTCTTTGTATATATATGTATATATATATATATATATATACCTGTGTGTGTGTGTGTGTGTGTTTGTATGCTTGTGTCTGTTTATTAGTTTGCGGTCCGATTTACATGCTAATCAAATTTACTTAATTGAATCCACCCTTAAATATTTGCGCCGGCCTCCGGGGGCAGTATTTGTCCCGTTATTTTCCAGTTTTCCAGCGAAAACATTGCAGGAGCCAAGGAAAGCGCCGAAAAAACAAAAAATATAAAACGATGCCACGAAGCTATCATCAGCAGTAGGCTGGACTCTGTCGAATTTTATTATTCGTTTCGCATTTGTTCTGTTTGCTTGCTGTTTATTTCGTTGTTTTTTTTTTCGATTTTTTTTTTTTTTGCTTCTGTTTTGGTTTGTTTCATCGGAGATGGTTTGCGTGTTCGGACCGTTCGCCGCGGTGTATGTTTTTGTTGCGAAAACGATTGATTTATTAGTGGTGCGCTACTCGAACCGCCCCCCAAATATTTGCCGACACGTTTTACAATGCTGCTATTCCTGCTGCTGTTGCTGCTGTTGCGGCTATTGCTGCCGTTGCACCGCTTTTTTGCGGCCTCCTCGCGTTAGCCGCCACACCGGCCGATACACTTTGCCGCCGTGTGTGGAGTCATCAGTTCTTTTATCAACCCTCGAACATGCAAAACGTGTATAATATCCGAGCGGACTAAAGTACTCTATTTGCCCTATTACTCATCGATTGAATTTATTCTCCTTTTTTCGCTTCGCGCTTTTCGCCTTTATTGGCACTTTTTTTTTTCTTTTTTTTTTTTGCTTTGCTTTGTTTGAAGAATTAAAAACTTGCAAATTTTAATTTTCTATAAATACGTTTTAATGTAATTTTTATTGATTAATTGCTTGAAATTTTTATGAAAAAAATACATTTTCTGCGAAAAAAAGGCCCGTAACTGTAAAATTGGAAGATTATTATTGCAAAAAAAAAGTTAAAGAATTAAAATTTTGCATTTTTGTTAATTTCTGATTGAAATAATCGTTTTATTGAAATTTTTTATAAGAATAATTTGTTTGTGATTAAATGAATTATTTATTTGCAAAAATTCAGATAAATTGGGGTAAAAATAGTTTAAGGGGGTTGCAACCCTCTATGGATAAAAAGTGCTCCGATTTGTGTGAAATTTTACTAAATTATAAAGAATTTCATGCTGAATAAATTATTTAAATAACATTTTCACGAAAAACATATACTTTTTCTTTTATCGGAAATTTATTAAAATAAAAAGTTTTGAAACTTTTTAAGTTTTCATGAAAATTTGCTGAGAAGTGTTTGTTTAATTAAGGGTGAAATAATTATTTTACAGAAAATTTTCATTAAAATAATTTATTTGTAATTAAACGATTTATCCATTTGCAAAAATTCAGAATAATTCAAGCGAAAATTGTTTTGGGGGGTTGCAACCCCTTCAAATAGAAAGTGTCCAGATTTTTGTGAAATTTTGCAACTTTATAGAGAATTTAATTCCGAGTAATTTATTTAGATACCTTTTCGTTGCGAAACTTAGAGTTTTATTTTTATTTTTAATTTTAACGACCAATTCGAAAATTACTTTTTGCAATTTTTAGAAAATTCAATAATTAAAAACAATGTTGTTTAAAATTTATTTTTTACATAAAAAATAATCCATTTTTATTGATTTTTAATTAACTAACAACTTGCTTATATTTATTCTGTTATAATTTTGCATTTATTTCTTATACGAATTAGGAAATTTACGAAAACAATAAAAGAAAATACAAAGTTGATGAGCAACGATGAAGACGGCGGTTTGGAATAAAGATATAAATAAAATACACGAAGGGCGCTTATATTTATTTCCATTTATTTTTATATAGATGGATAGGTATACCTAGAAGTACAAACACAAACAAACATATAGAGAGGTACACATGCAGGGAGAAAGAGGCAAAGAGAGATGGAGGGAAAAAAAATATGGAGAGACGTGGCGGGCGGCGGCGGAATTAATGCCGCATTGGGGAAAATTTGAAATATAAAAATACATAATTTTCAAAGCCCCTCATTTATCCTTCATCCGGCGCGCTATCTATATTTATCTACAGGGAGATATAATCATTAGCAGTGTAAAAATGGCTTTTCCATCCTCCTCTGCCGTCGCGCTCCGTCTGCTCTCTTTTCATCTTCGGCATCGCCTAACCGCCTCGTCCTACCCTCCGACCGACCGACCATCCATCCAACCGACCACCCCCAATCCCTTATTTTCCCGTAAATACTTTCCCTACGTGCGTTTTTAGTAATGACTGACTCGGCTATCACTTTTACACTTTTTTTTCCTCTGCTTGCTTTTTACTTTTCCACTTTCCCACTTTTCCACTGACTGCCGAACCCTTAAAACAAACAAATGCTTTCGCTCTGCTACAAGATATATATTTTTTTTTTTTTGATGAAAATTAAAATTTTCCAAATTATGTTTGACAAATCGCTCTTTTAATTCTTTTTCCTGCATTTCTTCGGCTTATATAGAGAGAGAGAGAGATGCTCGAATTTAGATTTAGATAAAGATAAAGAAAAGATTTTAAAAAAAGTTGATGTTAAAAGTGAATGGGAAATCTGTAAGTTGCACGGCCGATCGCGCCCTCCTTCACGCCCTCTTACCTTTGCCGCCCTGATTATGTTTTTTAACAGCTAACAGCGCTGTCTGTGCAACAGCCATAGCCATCGCCATCGCCGCCGCCGCCGCCGCGCTAAGAGCAAAGAGCGTTCGTTTAACTACCCCATGGGCTAAAGCTGCGGAGAGAGACCTTATTAAGAAACCATCAAAGAAATTCGCAACTGGCCCCGGGGGCAGCAATTTTTTTTCCCTCCATCAATTCCTCTCTCTGATGATGCTCTCATACTCTCCATATACCTATACTCTTATAGCACTGTATTTTCCGTCGTGTCGCGCGCTTTTTTTTCTTTTCCTTTTTTTTTTTTTTTTCATTCGCGTTTCGCGTTCCGGTCGCGCATAACTTTTCTTATTATGCGCGCCTATAGCAAAACTGCAAATGGGGCAGCGGGGGGGCGGAAGTGGTCCCTTAATATATATCGATGCCTTGCTTATTTCCTTATCGCAATCTCTCTTAAACAAGAAACGAAGAAGAAGATGATGGTGGTGGAAGACAATGGAAATTAATAAATAACGAAGTTTCGTTTTTTCGCATAGGTTTTCGCATAGCTATGCATCCTGTTTGCAAAAAAGAAAAAGAAAAAAACGACAGAAAAGAACGTCTAATATGATATTTATTGATTATTAAGCTGTTTTTAAATTGTTTTTGCATCTGAAATTATTTCCTTCTCTGATGTATCATGCGGCATCTTAAAATAAAGGATGGCAAGCAAACGAAGCAGAGATTGCTGCGGAATTGGGGGGGTCGGTTGAAGCAAGCGGCGAAGAAGCACGGGGGTGGCTTCGAAGGGGTCGTCGGGCGGCCGGATTTGCTTCTATTAATTAATATTCGGGGCTTGAGATGCGGTCGCACACATGTCACACGCCGCCTCCGAGCGCCAAAGTCATTAAAACAGGTGTCCCCTTCTCTTCTTCTTCTTCTTCTTCTTGTTCGGTCCTATACGTATACATATATATATATCGCTGATATTAACAATATCTTTGAGCGTCTCGTGTGCTGTGCTCTCGGCACACGAGCGGACGTCGCGACGCTTTAAACACAGATACACACACATGAATACACACATACACACATATTTAAATACATCTATAGTATATATATATATATATATATATATATATATAGGATATAGGAGATAAATGTAGATGTAGTTGTGTGAATGTAAGGAGAGAGAGAGAGAGAGAGAGAGAGAGAGAGTATCGGAATGTGTGTAAAAGGGGGTGGCTGTGTGCAGAGGCGGCGGCGGAAAAGCGGCCAACCGTTCGGCTGATGTGCTATATATATATATATAGATGGTATCGGTGGTACGAGTACAGAGGAGACGAGACACGTCTCTTCAAGTTTCAATTAAGATTATTAGAAATTGTCATCGGTAATTAATAGTCGACTCGCTACCATATACCTTCTAGGCCTTAATTAAACAAAGGGACACCTAAATCACATACACACACACACACACACACACACACACTCACTAATACATGTATATAGATATAATATACAGATGTGGAGACATCACGCAATTATTATTAATTTACTATAGTTAATTAATTAGCTATGGAATAGCCCATTAAGTCTGATTTTGCATTAAATTACTAAATTACACTTTGGTTTGTCGCTTTGATTTCGAATTCAAATAATCAAAATAATGTTTTTAATTATATTATATTTGCTTATTAAATTTTAATTAGTTTTCTATTTGAAATTTTTAATTTTATTTATGAATTTATAAAAATTGAATCGAAATTTTAAAAAAATTTCATTTTTTTTTTTTTTTTGAAATAACAAAGATTAATCGATTTAATTTTAAGTTTAAATGGAATGAAAAATTAATTAAAAACTTTGTTTTAAGTTGAAAATATTTGAGATCAATAAGAATAAGATAGATTTTAATAGAAAGAAATTTAGTCTTAAAGATTCAAATGGTAAAATTACCTACAGTATTTGTTTTCTTATTTGAATTAAGTTTTTTTTTTTATTAAATTTTTAATTAAAATTAATTAAAACTATTTAATTCGCAAAAATTTACTAAAAACAAGTCAAAAATATTGTTTTAAAGTTATAATTCGATTTTTGAAATAACAGATTAACAATTATAAATTTAAAAGTAGTAAAAACATAATTAAAAATTTTGTTTAAATTAGTAAACGAAATATTAGTGACGCCTTATTGGAAAATGCACTTTTGATTTTTCTTTATTTCGTTTTTCTTAATCTTTAAAAGTAAGAAACAATTGATTACTTCTTCTTTTTTTTTTTTTTCTTTAAATCTTTAAAAGCAAGAATCAACAGATTGTTTCTACCAACAAACCAACAAAGTAAAAATAAAAATTGATAAATAATTGACAAAAAGAAAGAGAAAAGAAGAAACGCAGAAGAAGAACAGAAAACAAAAACTGTAAACTGCGAAACAAAAAAATTGGAAGAATAATTATGAAGCGAATTTATGCGCGCCGTCACTTCCTGCCGCCCTATCTATAAGGGACAGATATTTGAATACTGCCCCCGGTGGTCATCCGCACACGTGCACGCAGATAAGTAAGCGGCAGAGACAGAGCTGAAACACAGAGGACAGAGGAGGAGAAAATATAAAATAAAAAAAAATAAAAAACCAAACAAAAAAAAGCGAAATAAAATCGAGGCGCAAGCAGAAAGTATTATACAGCCAGTTTCGCAATTTTTCCTCACTGCTCGCCTCTTTCTATATCTATAGTATTCTTTGTATGTGTAAATTGCATGTGTGCGAGTGTGTGTATGTGTGCATAGTATTGTGCCGCCTCCGCTTGCACCCTTCCGCGCTTTCGACGATAAACCGCCTCTGGAACCGGTCACGTACCCATTAATATATTTACGTGCACACACGCACACAATCGAAACACATTTGCACAAAAACGTATAGAAAAAAATTACATCGATACTACATGAAAATCAGGAAAAACGAGAAAATCAATAAATATTAATAAGGAAAAATTGAAATAAAAGTGACAGGAATCGAAAAGTACACTGAGAAAAGGTGTATAGAGCAAAGGTGGAAAACGGAAATGGAAACAGAAATAATATAAAAAAAGAATAATAAAGAAAAAGAAAGAAAAAGAAAAACGAAAGTCGTTACGCACTCGTTGGGGGGTTAATCTGTAAAAATGCCTCTCTGTGGAATATCGAGGGGGGCCGCAGAGGTCTCTTTCTCTCTGCGTGGCTGCTGTCCCCGAGGAGGCCGCGCGCGAATTAGAAAAGTCGCCCCGGATGATGCTGATGATGATGATGCCATGAATTAGTCAACAACTTTTAAAGTCGTCCTTTCCGACGAACTCTCCTTTCTCCTTTCTCCTTAAGCCGTGTACTTTTCTTTGCATTCCTTCCTCTCCTCTTCGTCTTCTTTCCTTTTTACTTACTTTTCTACTACTTTATTGTTTGCTGGTATTGCGGACGGAGGCTGCTGCTGCTGCTGCTGGAGTGTTGGTGTTGCCGCTGGCCCTTCTCTTTGTCCTCCTCCTCCTCTTTCTGTGTCTTTCGCCGGCTGTATTTGTGTAAGTGTTAAGTTTGTTACTGTGTCTGTGTGTGTGTGTGTGTGTGTGTGTGTGTGTGTGTGTGTGTGTGTGTTTGTGTGAGCTGTTGCAAATGTAAACTGTCACTTTTTATTTGCCACGCTCGAATTATTTGCATAATACCATCGTTTCTCTTGAATTATTCTTTTACTCGCTTTCATTGGAATTTTTAATTTCATCCCGGAAATGTATGCATGCCCGAGACGTGCGCTACGAACCAACACACACACACACACACACACACACACACACACACATATATACAGGCACAAAGGGACGAAAGACAAGGAGTAAACCAAGTGGAATTTGCTTTTTTGCTTTTTTAGTTTTGTTTTTTTTTTTGTAGTTTTAATTTTAATATTTTCCATTGGAAATTTTTAATAAAAATAATTTATTTTATTAAAGATTTATTTATTGACATATATTTTTTATATTTTAAGTGAATTGTTTTATTTTTTTCTAATTTTGAAGATAAATTCTTTAAACAAAAATAACAATTACTTTTTATGAATTACTTTTTTTTTTTTAATATTTGCAGTAATTTATTTTAAAATAGTTTTTTGTTAATTTCGGAATGAAATAATTGTTTTATTGAAATTTTTCATAACAATAATTTGTTTGTAATTAAATGAATTATCTATTTGCAAAAATTCAGATAAATTGTGCTGAAAATAGTTTAAGGGGGTTGCAACCCTCTATGGATAAAAAGTGCTCCGATTTATGTGAAATTTTACTAAATAATAAAGAATTTCATGCTGAATAAATTATTTAAATAACTTTTTCACGAAAAACTTGTAGTTTTTCTTTTATCGGAGATTTATTAAAATAAAAAGTTTTGAAACTTTTTAAGTTTTCATGAAAATTTGCTAAGAAGTATTTGTTTAATTAAGGGTGAAATAATAATTTTACAGAAAATTATCATTAAAATAATTTAGTTGTAATTAAACGATTTATCCATTTGCAAAAATTCCGAATAATTCAAGCGAAAATTGTTTTGGGGGGTTGCAACCCCTTCGGATAAAAAGTGCTCGGATTTATGTGAAATTTTGCAACTTTATAGAGAATTTAGTACTGAATAATTTATTTAGATACCTTTTCGTTGCGAAACTTGGAGTTTTCTTTTTATTTATAATTTTAACGACCAATTCAAAAAAAATATTTTTTTCAATTTTGGGGAAATTTAATTAATTAAAAACAACGGTAATATTTTTTTTTTTTTGCGAAGAAATTAGTATTTTTTACTGATTGACTTGCTTTCATTGTTCCATTAATATTGTTTAATTATTAATATAAATTTTATAATGATTAATTAATCTGTATAATTTAATAATAACTAATAAAATAAAATAATATCAAGTCAAAGTTTCATTTTTTAAGAAATATTGGAAATTTTACATTTTAATTGATTTTTTTTTTCAATAATTAAGCATAAAAATAGTATTTTTATTTCATTATTAAAACATATTTTTTTAAATAAAATTACTTGTTAAAATAAAAATAAGAAAACTGCATAAAAATTTCATATAAAATTTCTTCAGACTCAATCAATTCATTTAAGGAAATTACCTTTTTTTAACAATTAAATAATTATTAAATTTAACATCTGCGATACATTTCCATTTGAGTCTTCCTGAATAAAACAACAATTAATTATTGTTCACAAAAAATAAATAATTCCAACAATTCTTTGAGAAAAAACGAAAGAAAAAAGTAAAAGAAAAAATATTAGAAATGAACAATGAAAAATATAAGAAGTGAAAGAATTTGAAGGAAAAAAGAGAAAATTGTAATAGTAATAATGGTAATCATGTTCATCGAATTACACACATAGAGATAGAGGGGTTGTTTATTTATTACTTTGCTTGCGCTTGTGTATACGTGTGGGCCTTTAATAAGGGGTAGTAGTAAATTAACACCGCACATTAGAAATTCTTGCAGCCGCCCCCCTCCTCTCCCCTGCAAACACCTTAGCTTCGAGTAAATATACGACGACGCAAGAACAACACAACTATACTCTACTACCACCACTACTTATATGTAATATATAAATATATCTATATATATATACTCAAACATATATATAAGTAAATATATATATATATATATATAAATCTATGTATAAATATCTAGTATAAGTACATAGCTAACAGCTCCCCGCTTCGTTCTCGCACCGTTTCAACCGTTTCAAGGATGCTCTCGAGGGGGTGGCAATTGAGGGTGGCGGTTCGCAAATCGGGGACTCAACATATTAATAACACACTACACAATAAACACTAACACGCAAACACGCACAAACATATAAAGATAGAGCTAGTAGCTGTTAATATACATGTATAAGTGAGAAGAACGAAGAAGTAAGAGGTTGAGTTTGGTATAGAGGTAAGAAGGAGAAAGATATGGGGGGCAGCACACACACTAAAGGATAATATTCGATTGTAAAGCCCTTCTAGCAGGCGGCAAAGCAGCAAGCAGCGCAGCATTAGAGATAGAAATACCTAAACTAAATAAGTTACACCGCACTAAAGAACATACAAAGCTCTTTTAGTAACCGCTCGCCTCTTTCCTCCTCCGCTATGCCGCCGCCGCCGCCGCCGCCCCCGCTGTTATCGGTATATTTATATGCGCCGGATGTGCGAACCGCCTACACACACACACACACACGCTTAGGATGCTTAGGCATTTATTTATACAATGTACATAATATAATATAGGTGTACATCACGTGTACATTATTACGGCGTTATTATTAAATAATATCAGGCACAGAGAGTGTTTTAATAAATAGACTCGCACTATATCTATAGGTTCACTTTATGTACATACACGCACACTTTGCTTCTTCTTGTTTTAATAATAATTAAGTTTTCACGGATTTTAAATTATAATTTTAAACATTTTTTTTTTTTTTTTTAATAAGTTTAATAGTTTACAGCAGAGTTGCTTTATGATTTCAGCAAAAATTAAAAATTATTTATTTCGGTTCGTTGCATTCAAAAGTTATACCACCTTAGAAAGAAGAATTTTTTTCCATTTTTTTGCAGTAAAAAAAGTTATTAAGATAGAAAAGTGAAAAAAAGTTTATTATTTTTATTATATTTGTCCATTTAAAAATTGAAAATTATATTTTTAATTATCGATTAATCACTGGTTGGCGGAAAGACTTATAGGATCAATAATAGCCAAATAAATAATGAATAAATAAATAAATTAAATTAAAATTAAAAAAAAAAAATTAAAAAGTATAGAGATCCATTGAAAATAATTAACTTAGAAACGACTTCCGGTTATACCGGAAATATATTAAAAATAATAAATTAAATAATAAATAAAATTTAAAATAATGCAGAATCGATCAGAAGGGACACTCGAAGGATCTTTAAATTGTATTAATAAATTCCGAGAAATAAATATTATAAGAAATGAATACAACAACAGCAACAACAACGAAGAAAGAAAAAACAAATAAGAAATTAAGTAATAAATAATATAAAATTGAAAGCAATTTCTTCTCGGTATAGTGCTGCAGCAGTAGCAGTTGTAGCCGTTTAGCGAATGCAATAAAATAATAATATATAAAGGACGTAAATCTCCTTTTGAAGGCTCTCGTGTGCTTCTCCACTCCTCGTCTTTCTCTTCTTCTTCTTCTTCTTTCTCTTAGTCTTAGTCTTAATCTACGTTTCATCTTCTTTTTTTTTTCTATTTCTCTTTTTGAATGTGTTTGTACTTACTTATATCTCATATGTATATATTTGTATATGTGTGTGTGTGTTCGTGTGTGTATGTGTGTGTGTTTGCAACTGTGTGAAATTATATGGGAGCAGATCTTATAATAAAGAAGAGCGTGAAGAGATAGTGTGAAGGACAGAAGGGCACGCTTGCTGTTCCCTTCCCTGAGTCCCTGAGTCCTGAAGGATACTACACATACAGTTATATATATATATATATAGTAGATATAGTAGAAAGAGGATAATAACGCACTTTCGCACGCACGCACGGCGTCGACACGCGAAAAGACGTGATTAAAACTACTACCACTACACCTCTGCACAGACACATAAGTAACGATATAGTACAACGGAGTCCTGTCTGCTTGCTTGTGCTTGGTCCTTTTCCCCATTTACCCGTTTATCTATCCCCGCGTCCCGATCCTTCACTATACTATAGGTATAGTACTATTAGTATGACTGTTACATCAAGCTACCACTACATGTAATACGTGCGAAACGGTCCTCTTCGTGCCCTTGCCCCTTGCCCCTTGCCGTATACTGCCCCTATTGCCCTTCTTCACCCCTTTGGTTACCTTTAGCGTTCGCCCTCCGCGCCCCCCTCGCTTTATTCGTGCGCACATTAATTTATGACGTTTCGCCCGCCTGGGGGCCGCCTCACCTATAAATTTTCCGGGGGACGTCGCGCCGAACGCACTTTTCCTCACTTCTCATCACATAATCATCCGTCTCTCTACTCTCTGCTTTGCTTCTTCTTCTTCTTCCACTTGTTCTTCTACTTGTTCTTGGATATGTAGTCCTGTTTAAGTGGAGTGTATAAAGTAATGTGTGTAGTATATTAAACCCTTTCTTGCTTTATATGATTTTAATTTATTTTGTAAAATAAGGGGTTTTTATTTGGTTTCTTTAGTTGGTTTCCGAAACCGGAAGCAGACAATATCATGTAAATTAAACGTAACTAGGACTTTTTTTTTAATTCAAAATTTTCTTTATTTTACCATTTGAATCCAAATATTACAAGAAAAATTTCTTAAAATTTAAAATAGGGATGTTGAAGATATATTTTTTTTATTGAATTTTCCGGAAGTGGACAATATCTTGGAAAATAAACCTAAAAAGATGGTTTTTTTTTTAACCAAAACTTCTTTATTTTACCATAATCATCGAAATATTAAAAGAAAATTTAGTTTGCCTTTGAAATTCAAAAAGTCGACATTAATTTTTTTTAATAAATTTCCCGGAAGTGGACAATATTTTGTAATTTAAATATAAAAAAAACCAAAATCTTCTATTTTTCTATTAAAATCGAAAAATTAAAAATGAATTTGGTTAACATTTCAATTTGATAAATTTGTTGAATTTCTTTGTTTAACCGGAAATGAACGATATCTTCTGCAATTACTAGAAAAATACTTCTCTTTTAGCAAAATCTCCTTTTTTATACCAATAGCAATCGAAATATTGAAAGGAAACTTTCTTAACATTTAAAATAAGAACGTTCGCAGCTACTTCCGGAAATACCGGAAGTGAAAATTTGTTTTGAAACAATTTAAATACTCAAAGATTAAAAATTAATTATAATTACCAAAAAAATTTCCAATTTTCTTAATTAAAGTATAAAATATCAATCTCCATTAATTAAATTAAAATTAATTCTTAAAAATCACCTTTCTCTGCAATGAAATAAAACATATTTTTTAATAATTCTAAAAGAAAATTATTGGAAAATGATTCTAAATGATTCGCAAGTAAATCAAATCGTTTTTGTGTGGCACGTTTAGCAATTTTTCCGGCGTTTGAAGCGTACTACAGCGCGGCGCGTATAGCTACGCTGCCTGAGAGCGGAGCGGAGGCGCCGGGTCGCATTTCGCGGGGGCCTCGGCGGCGCAGGAAAAACGACTATTAGTTAACGTGGCCGGGGATAATGGGTCTCTTTGACTTCTTAGATGGATTTTTTAATATAATAATTTCGATAATTTATATTGCGCCGCGCTATAGCCCTCGCTCTCCGTTCTCTCTTTCTCTCTCGCCTTTTGCATAATATACACCAGCGTTTCACTTTTTTTTTTCCATTCCTCCGTTTTTTTTTTTTCTTCTGTAATATTTTTCAGCCGCCTCCCGAGCCATACGACCGGATTCAAATTAGGCAACCTGCGCGCATATATCGGGATTATACCCTTAATGGCTTATTATTATTATCTTTTTTTTTTTGCTTAAGCGATCGCTCGCCCGCGATTTCCTCTTAACGAAATTATATGCAGGCAAGCAGCAGCAGCAGTAGCAATAGCACAGCTTGGGGGGGCGGCAAATGAATTATTGCCGATCGTTTCCTATAAGTCTTATATTAAATTATTTTGCCATATGGGAAAAAAAAACGAAAATCTTTGAAGATGCTTAGAAACCAAAAACAAAAACAAAAAACAAAAACAAGACCAAAAGGAATTGTTTCTTTGTTGCAGACACTGTTACCGGGCGTGACGCCCCTCTTCAGCCCCCGGCGCGTCCTCGCCAACGATATAAACACGCTGTTGGCGGTGTTCGGTGCGGACGGCGTGCTCGTCTTCGAATTGCCGCCGATCACGCCGCCCTTCGGCACCTTCCTCCAAAACAAGGAAATGATCTATTGCAGGTGAGTTATTAATTACTGTTTTTAATTTTAATTTTTTTTTTTTTGCTTTGGTTTGCTTTCGAAGGGCTGCTGCTTTTAGCCGCGCACCCGCTTGTCATTAATTTATTCTAATTAATTAATGCCGAGAGAAAAAATTGCGCTGATCAATTTATATCCGGCGCTTATAAATATTGCTGATATCATAACGATCTATAAGGGTTGCGGCTTTTTCGCTCGATTCGGACGTTGTATTTCGCTCTCCTCGACCGCCCCCCCCCCCCCCCAGAATTATTATTTGCAGTTCGAGGGCCTGCGTTTGAATTTGCATGTATGTGTGTGTGTGTGTGTGTTTGTGTGTGTGTGTGTGTTTGTGTGTGCGTGTGTGTGTGTGGACGTCTATCCCCCCGGTCAAGACTTATTGTTTTCGCTCTGCGGTGTTGTTGTCGGCCGCCACGGACACTGACCGTGACTTTCGTGTGCTCGTTGCGGGGGCGGCTTGGTTGGCGTATACTAGGTAGGTAGGTAGATTTATGAACTGGTCCCCGCACGAATTATACACAAAGGGTTGCTTGCCCTCGATTGCCAATGCTTTACCTTAAACCTTAAATCTTAAACCACACTGAAAGTTCGATTACGTTTAATCAGTTCAACTTTCTTTTGGTTTCAAATTTAATAGTGGTAATTGTAAATTTTGTCAACCAGTGGTTCTCAAAATGTACCCGAAAATTAAATTTTGCTATTTTTTGCTGAAATTTTTCATGCGGATTCTCGAAGAAATGCTTAATATTTTATTTTAATAATGTTTTCCGATACGGTTAGTATTCGTGATTATACAGGGTGTTGAAGTTGGAAATAAATAAATCCGATGAGAATGGTTACGAAAGTTTATCTTTGAAAAAATATTATTTAATGAATGATTTTTATTTATTATTTTATATTGAATCAAAGATTATTTATTGTTGTTTTGATTAATATGATATTGAATTAGATTTAATTTGTTGTTGTTTAGTTATAAAGGTAAATGGGTGAAAAATCGCTGAGAAATCGGTTTAGTTGACAAAAGAAAATTTTAAGTAAAAAAAAATTTAACTTTAACATATATTTTTTCAATTAATTTTGTGTTAATTTAAACTTAATTTATTATTCTTTTAATTTATATTAAAGTTCTGAAGTTTTTTTTTTGTTAGTTGCCCAGTTACATCATCAGTTTTTGCTTCAACAATTACACAAAAAGAAAGTCGTTTCGAAACGTTTTTATTTTTAGTTTTATAAATTTTAAATTTTAATTTGTTGTTAAATTTAAAGATTATTTATTGCTCTTTTTAACAGTACCCTAGAAAAATTAATATCATTTGTGCGGTTGCCAATAGTTACTGAATGAAATGTAGCATTAAAAATTTCTTTTTGCAACGGAAAGTGTTTTTTGTTTCTGTTTAAAAACGTCATTTAGGAAATTTCTATCAGTTTAATTTGTCATTAAAGTTTAGAATAATAATTAATTTGTTAAGCAATATCGAAATTTATTAACTTCAATGATTATTTAGTTGTAGCATCAAATATCTAATTCCATGAAAAACAAATTTTCATTTTTAAAAAGTTCCATTTAATAGAAGAAAATAAATTATAAATGTATTATTTATTATTATTATTTTTTAATTTATTAAATTTATAACTAATTAATTATTTAAATAATTAAATAATTGTAATGAATAATTACTAAGAAGCAAAACAGCGACAAAAATCACATTTTTCCAAAAAATAAAAATAAAAAATAAAAAAGTCAAATGAAGTTATATTTCAAATTCAAAAGCGGATGTAAAGAATGAGAAGCGGAAAAGAAGCGGTTAGAAAAACAGAAAACGAAACGATTGGAACAGAAGTCGGAAAATTGGTCGTGGCGTGGAAAGCGTGGTGCGGAAAGCGAAAGGAACCATTTCGCTGGCGCGAATTTTCCGGTAAATTTAAATGCAAAATGCGCCCGTTAAAATCCATCGGAACATAAAATCGCGACCGAACGATAAATCCGAATTCGCTGCCGCCGTTGCTTCTGCCGCCACCACCGATATTATCATTATCATTATTATTATTAGTAACATTACCATTAAATCTCTCCTTCCATCCGCTCTCTTCTCTTTTCTCTTTCGCTTCAATCGAATCGCTTGCAGAAAAAACGCCGCAAAAAAAAACCAAATTTAACCGCAAAGAGGAAACAAAGTATACGAGTAGACCCAGCAGAGGAAGACGTCAATTGTGCAAGAAGTAGATGTATAGAAGAAGACGAAGAAGTGGAAGAAGAAATAAATAAGTCTGATCTAATTAAAAAGAAGCGCCATTATTTGCAGTATGGTTCCTCGATTCGAACCGGCATATGCCTTCGAGCTACACACAACTGCCCCCCCCCCTTTGAATTTTCAATTCGCTTACTTCACTTAATTTTTTTTTTTTCATTTATTCCCACCCCGCTTTTTTACATTTTACTCCGCACCTACTTACTTACTTACCACACAAGTTACGGAATATTTTATGCAGCGTTATAAATTCGAAATCGGAAAAAAAAAACCAAAAAAAAAAAGTATTTGCCGATGCTCCGTTAACGGCTTTAACTGTGGCTAAAGCACGGCGGCGGAGGCGGCTAATGAACGAAAACCACCCTCGGCAAAGAGCAGCGCGCAAATGACAAAGAAGTAATGGCACAATGAATCACACACCGCATCTATCTGATAGATTATCCGTGCAATATACGAGTACTCTCTTTCGTTTTGCGGCCGTGGCGGCGGCTACACTTTTTACAGTTTTCCCTCTTTATCTCTCTTTCTCTGTCCCTATATAAATATATATATAGATAAATTGGTATATAGTATGTGTGTTGATATGTGTTTAAAAGAAGGGAAAGGGGGACACCACATATACAGTGGTAGAACAACCGCAACGACTGGAAAGGGTTCGCAATGGCATCGGCGGCATCGGAGGCAAAGGGAGGCGGCGGAAAAAAGCGCGCTCACGTAACGCTGCCGCGTTTACATAACGGCGACATAAATTTCTTCTGCCCACTCAAACACATGCACACGCGTACGCACGCACGCACGCACGCATAAATACACTTGGAAAATACGTGGAAATAAAAGTGCGGAGTACGGAGAGTTGTAAGCCTTTTTCACCGATTACCGATATTCGCTTACAGTATTTTTTTCCCTCTCGATATACGAGCAGTAGTAGTAGTACTAGTGGTACGTGCAGCAGATGACCCTTTTTCGGAATGCTTTCGACCCGAAAGGCCGGTGGCTGAACACTGGAAAGCAAGCAACGGACCGAAGAGACAGTAGGAGGCACAGAAAACGGGTATAAAAAACGATTTTTTATTTTATTGTTTGCAATAATTGAAAATTCCGGAGTACAAATCAAATGTTTAAATGTATACCTGAAATCATGTGAAATACAATGACAAGAATGACAAGGAGAAAATCATGGATGTGAAAAACCAACAAAAAAAAAATTTCTAATTCGAAATTGTGGAAGTCGAAAGTCCATTTTTGGGAACTGGGCACTGAATTTCGGTGTATTTAGCTGTGTAATACATGTAGCTATATCGGAAATGTGTGTTTGTGTGTGTGTGTGTGTTATAGGTTGGCGGCAGATGAGCCCTTGGGGCTGCTTTTATGACCCGTTGACCCCATTGATTGTCCGATAACATTCGCGTTTTTCGGTTGCTGTTCTTGCTGTTTTGTTTGGTTTTGTTTTTTTTTTTCTGTTTTTTTTTTTTTTTGTATAAGCTTATAGCGGATTTGGAACTTTTAATTTTTTTATTATTATTTGGTATTTCCAAAGGGCGTTCGATTCATTTTTTTATTAACTTTTTTTTCTCTGTTTGTGTTTGTAATGGTTTTTTTTTTCACTGTATTGATAGGGCAGCACGCGCGCATTTTGTTGCTGTTTGAGAATAATAAAAAAAGAAGAAGAGAAAAACAATTTGAGTGAACGAGATTGAAAGAGTGCGACCCTCTATTGGGCCCGAGGGATGCGCTTTATGCCTTGCCTTGCTTCGCTTTGCTTTGCCTGCGATGTCCCGGTGCTTGCTGATGGCTGATGCTGAAAGCTCTGAAAGCGTGGCCTCGGCAAGCAGAAGGAGATGGAAACAGGAAAAGTTGCAAAGTGCAATTAGATGCAAACGATTTGACGTTTAAAAATTGCTTTTTTTTATTTACTTTTTTTGCTTTTTAAGATTTTCTATGGTTTTTTTTGTTTTTTATGATTTTTCTAATTTTTTTTTTTTTTTCTTGTTTCTATTCATTTTTTTTTTTATGAAAAAGTATACAGTGGTACGTTATTAAGTAAAGCCTTTTTAATTTTTTTAATTAGTTTCATAAAATTGTAAGTAATTTATTATGAAAGCAATGAATATTATATCTAATGATTTTCGAAATGTATTTTCAACAAAAACTTGATAAAAATTGCGCTAAAGTAAATATTTTTGTTTGTAAAATACCGAAAAACTATTCCTTTTTATAATAATATTAAAAACAAATTACAAAAAAGTTCAAAAAATTCCTAAAAAGTGCAAAAATTACTAGTTTTTAACGGAAAAAATAAAAACTACAGTGCTTCGAACCATTTCTAAAAGTCTGCTTCTAATAAAAACTAAATTTACATTTCAAATAAAACCAATTTTCAAATTTGTTTATAAAGTTAAAGCGGTGGAAGATTTGCAAAAAGAAAGTATTAAATTTCTTAATAGTTTTCGAGATTTTTTAAAATTTGTACGCTCGACTCTAGTAAAATTTCCAGCACCGTAGTTTTCATTTAAAAAAGGCGCCAATTTCAAATTTTCAAATCAGACNATTTTTTTTTTCTTGGAAATATTTTAAATATAACAAACCTAACAAATTTAAATTACTCCTTAAAAATTCTAATATTAATAAAATTGTTTTAAAAGTAAAAAAAATGCAAATAAAATAAAAACTTTAAACTGTAAATTAAGAAACAATTGACAAATATAAAAGCGGAGAACAATTCGCGTAGTAAAATACGACGATAATAAATTTCGCGAGGAATACATGGCATATAGCGAGTAAATTCAGTATATGTACATAGAGAAATATGAGTGTCGGTGGAAGCACAGCCGAACTCAATCCGGAGGCGGCGTCGGCTAAGCGGCGGACTAAGGAAGAGGAAATAAAAGGTAAGACGGCAGTTCGCAGTTACGATTGTTGTTGTTTGGCATTATTAGTAGTGCTTACGAGTATCTACTTATTATTGCGGAGATGAGCGCAAATAATAAAGGGGTGCCTGTGCCTGCCGCCGTGTGCGGTGCCGAGAGAGAGCCGTCCGCCGCCCCCTTTCGCCGCTGCCGGCTGCCTTCGCGCGCGCGGAGCAGCAAGTCGCGCGGTGTCGGCGGCGGAGGCGGAACAATAAATAATCATAATGAGTATATAGTGTGGGGATGTGCGGATATAATAAAAGATTAGAATTGCAAAGCGTGACTATTTTAGGTGGGTCTGTTAATCCGGTGTTATATTGCCAAAGTTTTAAGGAGAGAGCACAAGCAGCCAGCCAGCCAGCCACCCAGTTAGGCTATACAACACACATTCATTTCAAACAACACGGGGAGTACACACGGAGGCAGTGAAGGCAGCGGAGGCAGCGGAGGCGGAAGAGTGCGGCGGTGGAACGAGTGGAGGGCCGTTAGGTGCACACACCGCGACGGTCGCTCTGCTCTCTCCTGCCCACCGCCACCACCACCACCTATAGCTTTCCTTTCTGCATTCAAGCTGATGCTGATGCTCCGAAGCTGAGGCACCGACACCGAAGAAGAATAAGCAGCCGGCCTGTCTCTCCATCCACCGCTGCCGCCGCCACCGACACTGCCACCTTGATATAATGCATTAGCGACGGCGGCGCATCTTATTCTTCTCCTCCTCTTCTCTTCTTCTCATTATTATTATTATTATTATTATTTAAACTCGTCCGACACATTTCGTAATTTATTGTTTAAAGTAAAACGTTTGTTCCTAATTGCACTTTGCGAGTTTCCTTTACAGTTACAGTAT
The DNA here is from genome assembly GCA_030556065.1 of Holobus sp. GC000080. Classification (NCBI taxonomy): domain Eukaryota; kingdom Metazoa; phylum Arthropoda; class Insecta; order Coleoptera; family Staphylinidae; genus Holobus; species Holobus sp. GC000080. The sequence continues at coordinate 89,263 of JASKGO010005827.1, forward strand.
CCACGCCTTGCTTTAGCTTTTTCTTCCTTTTTTCTTCTTTTTTTTCTTTCTTTTTTTGTTTTTTCTTTTTTTGGCAGTTTTTGTTTTCTTTAGAAGAAGCATTGGTTTTGCTTCTTTCTTCTGATTACTAAAAAAATCATAAGGGTCGAGTTATTTTAAGCGATTTTAAAATAAATAATTAAATTATTTTTACATAGATTTTTAATTATTTATTGAGTTTTGGGGATGACATCAAAAATAAAAATTGTAAATTAAAATTTGATTTGACTGTGATTCTGACTTTGTGATTTGTAAGGAAAATCTTTAAATTTTGTATGCTTTGAAACGAAAATCTTAAAAAGTTTTAAAGAATTTCTTGTAAAAATAAAAATTTATGATTTTAAAATTTGAAATTGGCGCTTTTTAAATGAAAACTACGGTGCTGGAAATTTTACTAGAGTCGAGCGTACAAATTTTAAAATATCTCGAAAACTATTAAGAAATTTAATACTTTCTTTTTGCAAATCTTCCACTGCTTT
>JASKGO010005829.1:0-22829 GCA_030556065.1 Holobus sp. GC000080
GACATAAAACAAAGTTTGAGGAAAATCACAGTATTGGAAAAGAAAAACACGTTTAGTTTTTTTCTGACTAAACTAACAGAGCAATGAAATAATTTTACTTAAATAAAATGTTCCATTTCTCATTATCAACAACTCTGGAAAGTTTGATCGAAATCCGACAATTTTCAAAAAAGGGGAAAAATCGGATTTTTCCTGGGAATTTCCGAACAATTAATTTTTCGAAAAAAAAATCGAAAATAGCGCAGTGTTATAGATTATTTAATTATCTACATTTTATTTAAGTAACTTTTAGCGATAAAACCCTTAGTTTAAAAGATACGGGGTGTCAAAGTTGAAAAATAATTTAAAAGTTGAAAAAATTCACCAATTTTAGAAGGCCAAAACTACCCTTAAAAATTAAAATTTGTAAACATTTCTTTCTGCTTTCAATAAAGCAACTATTCCTCTTTTAAATTAATTAATAAAATTAGAAGTTATTTTAATTTTTATAAAGATATAAAGCAAAATTGAATAAAATTCACATTTTAGGAAAAGAAAAAGACGTTTTTGCTCATTTCGACACGATTTGATTGCTGTTTTCATTTGAAAATTAAAGTAAAGTATTTTTCTGAGTATACTCTATTAAAAATTGGGCAATTTTCCATATAATATTGCAGAATCAGGAAATAATTTCCTTAAAAAATACAGATCTTTGCGTAAAATCGCCCAAGTAGTGCCAAAAGACAGGCCAAGTTGATGAGATCGACGGCGAATTGATTCTTCCGGGTCTTCGACAAAACTCTCACTCACAGTCGCAATATTCCTTTCATTTCAGGCTTTACGTGGTCTAATCGGTCTTTGTATCATCCAATAATGTAAAATAATTCTCAAGTTTACTGATGGTATGCAGAATAGTGCGTTTTCGTTTTTCATCTGAAAAAGGAAAATTAACAATAAAATATACAGAATTTTTTCAAAAAATTTCCCATCCAATAAGTTTCCCATCTTGATTATTGTTACTACATTAATTAATTATTAATGAGAATTATAAACTAATGAACATAATGAACATAGAAATCAGCTGCAGTAATACATATTAACGCAATTTAATCAGTATAATTTTTTAACACCACAAGTAACTGTAACTACCCTTAAGAAACGGAACAAAAAGTAAAAGAATCGTCGGAAATGGGAAGCCAGCTATATGTATATAGTATACATACGATATAGGTAATAAACAAGACACTTATCGGGCCGTCCATATACTATGAATGAAGAGATAAATTGTTGACGTTGAAATTACATTTGATGACCGATTTGAATTTAACGAAAGTGGCGATTACGCACGTACCGCTGCTCTTGTGTGCATCCACATGCTATTTGCCAATTGCTGGCAGCCGGTAGCATCTAATTTAATACACTTATGTTATGCGGTACCCCATGAATATATGATGAAGCTGTTAACAGAATAATTGTGCACTTGATTATTCCGTTCAGGCTGAATTCCATCGAATAATAACGGGCTCTTTTCGTAAATTCACTCACAAGCGACCGCCAGTGCGCGACAGAACAAACGCAATATCTATTTGAATTTTTGAATTTTTGAAAAAAAAAAAAAATTGAAAAGTAATCATTTAAGCGGTTCTCCGTTATAATATGTGATTATTTGCAAATAAAAAAGCGTAAGTAGGAAATTTATAAATAATTTATTACATTGCTAATGGCCCTATCTCTATAAAAATAATTGCTTTAATAAGATTAAAAGATTAATAAGAATTAACACAATGGATCATTCATTCTAAGAGAAATCACTTTGCTGGAACGCTTGCAGCCATAACAATCGCGTTTCCTTATCGACGATCACGTAGAACACGAAAATAACGCATCCTTGCAGTGTGGCCGTCAGGCAAAACATGTAAACGAAAAACAATTGAAAGGGCGAGTGATGGAAAATTTCGGCGGAAATTCCGAACAGCCAGGGAATTCCCAGCATGAAAAACAATAGGATTCCCAAGTAGATTTGCAATTTGTAATCGGTCGGACGTGATTTTCGCAAATCACCGCTCTTCGTGACCCACACATTTTGCATTATTAGCGTGAAAACAATTAGATTTGCTATAACTATGCAAGCGATAGGCATGAAGAGTCCCAAGTACAGGCCGAGTCCCGAGGGATAGCAGAATCTTTGCGCGCCAAGGCTGTAACTGCCGGGCAACAGTCCGGCAACTAAACTGACAGGTACCAGTGGCACACACCAGGCAAACAGCATGGCTTTGAGCATCAATCGCCGGGGAAGCACGGTGAAAATTTGCACGAATCTTAAATATTGTAAAATGGCTGAGACAAACATCCAGAAAAATTTTGCCACAACTACATAATGCAAGCACAGTCCTACTAATCTGCAAGCCAGTGTTTTATCCGGTAGGAAGTCGGCATCTGCAATGTGCACAATGATGATTTCCAATGTAATAGTCACTGATAATTGCAGCAAAATTTTGGTGCCGGTTTTTTGGCGCCAGCGTTTGAAACAAATGGCCGTTAAGAATATTCCGGTTAGTCCCAATAAGGATAAGGTGCATCCGATAATTGTGATGGCTGACAAAATTATATCGTGGATATTCTGCGCAGGCTCTACATCACCAACAGTAGGGTCGACTTCTGGTATTAATATAGTTTCGCTCAAAATCAGCAGGGCGAAATGAGTCAAATGAGTGAATTCACAGTAGGAATACGAAGATGCATTTGTTGGTTCAATATAGCCTCCTATGGTGGACCAATAGCCTGTTTTGTTATTGGGGGAGTCTTCTCCGTAATCCCAGAAAGCACACTTAGTAGATTGATTTCCATTGGAAATTTCGTTTTTGAATAACAAAGGAATTGGTTCCTCTAAGAAGATTCCAAAGTCTGGTATTTTTATGCTTATAACTCTTCCACTGGGTTTCCCCAAGTCATCCTTCTCGCTGTTGAACAGCTTATCATTGAAGAAAACAGTGGTTATCAGTGTGATATCAGAATCGTTAGTATCGCTTTCGCGGTCTATGAGAGTTTGAAGTAGATTTTCCGGCACATAGAAAGCCAAATCCAAGGATTCCAAAGCCAGGCTTTCAAACGTATCATTGAACCTCAAGTTTTTAACTTCTCCCAACTGAAAACTACTGTTCCCGTCAAAATCGTAGATTGCAAGGCCGTTAATTTTCGATAAAAACGGTTTGGTAATTTGGATAAGTAAATCATCTTTGATCAAAGTAAACACTTGCCCTTGGTTGATTTGCTGAAGAATATCTTCTTTCTGTAGAAACGAATCCTCTTGCAAAATTTTCTCCATGGAATCCAGAATCGTATCGGTTGCATTTAACGCCAGTTGCGCTTCCTTCAAAATTGAGGAATTAGCCACCAAAATGTTCTGCACAGTTGATACAACATTTTCAATGATTTTCTCTTCAACTGATAAATTGCTCATGGTGTTTGCGATGAAGTAAACATCCAAGGGGACAATATCAGATGCGTCTGCCGTTAAGTTCTTCATTGCTTCAGTAACGTTTGTTGTGTCATCGCTTGAAATAATTTCATACAATGCTTTGGTCTTGGCTGTTATGGTATAGTTAGGGTTGCAGTTTGAGGTGGCCAAAGGACCCCAATAGGCTCCGTCCAAAAAATTCCCTACACATCTTCTAGTGATCGGCATATTTCTAGCATCTAAACAAATCTCCTTCGGCATTGCCTTAGTTCCTAGCGGGGTGACTTTCCAAGTGAAATTTTCCATATTATCTGGCATGCAAGCCTCACTGCTTCTGAACCAAATTAACTCCGTTTCTGATGTAATCGATTCCAATTGTCTTTTAAGCATAAAATATTCGCCAATTACATTGGCTCTATGTAAAGTGGTTAAGTGCAGAATGACATCAACATCCACCGCATTAATCAATGACATGATCTCCATAACACGCACAACCATATTAACCGAATAAAAGTTATCCTTGAATTTTGTCGCGTCCAGAAATTTTATTATGGCGTCAGGAGAATAATCAATGCATTTGCCAATATTTCTTTTCCTACAAACATCGCGCAGAATTATTCTCAGCGAATATTCGTGGCCTCGCTTCTTTCTGTAAGCCACCAATTGCTTGGTTCGAATGGTGTTCTCCTGGTAGTCAACTGCTTCGCACCAATACTGACCGGGATGATCGAAATGTATCGGGATTTGGTACACGTGCATGTTGTTCTTCGACAAAATTTGTTTTTTCTTCAAAGGACTTTTAATTTGGTTGATGGCAGCATCCGTGAAGCAATAGATGGCATATTCGTTGGAATCCAACATTAACATTATATACTCAGGAGAATAGACTGTTAGGATTATTTTTTCGCGTTTTCTATCGAATTTCAATTCCAAGCGGACTTCATCGTGGGATGAAGTCCCACGGGGTAGGTACTTTTGCAATGAAGTGTTTGTGTGTTTGGCACATAGTTGGTAATGCGATTCATTACAATCAACATTAATTTGTTGGTATCCCAAATTTACAAGACAATCTTTCTCAAATGATTTCCAGGCAATATTCACTCTTTCGCCATAATTTTTTTCGTAAGCTGTATTGATAAACGTATTATTTATTCGGCGAATCGAATTCCAAATGGCAGAATTTGAAATCAGTTTTTCAATGTTGTAATATCTAATGGTGCCATTGGGACATCTACTTTGGAACGTTTGTTTCCCCACTATTGTTGCACAATAAGACCCTAATTGCATCATTCCGCGGTTGCATTTGTGCTCTGCCCTAAGGTGGTGACATGTTGCTGACCTGTTATTTGGAAACCATGTGCCATTGATACATTCCCTCAGAATGTACTTGCCCAATAAATCGAAACAAGGCGGATCGGAAATCACCAAGGAATCTTTGTCAGCTTGCCATTTAGCACAACTAGAAGTTTCCACCGAAGGAAACTGACATTCAGTCGGACACTAAAATTTTGCATTAATTTCGTATGAATGGGCCAAAGAAAAAAAGCTTACTTGTTGATGGCTGAAAGAGGAGAAAGTAGCTAAGGTCAACATGAACCACACACAATCCATCGTTTGCAACTAACACTAACCATTTTGTTGGAACAATAATCGCGACGCGCTCGCTCGCATTAAGCAAACAATGTTTGTTTAAACAAAAAGGAACTTCTTCGGAATTGTTTGTAGAAAAATAACACATCGGGAGCGCTGCTTATTTTATGATTGTGTTTTAGTTGGCTATAGCAGGCGGTTACGTAGCAAAATAACTTTATTTCTTCATTATCGCGGTCACGTTTAATGGGCGCTTTGTTACTAGAGGCGCACCGAAAAAAGCGCGGCTTCGCTTTATTTTATTATTTGTTAAACTAATTTGTGGCTCGCGCTAAAGCAGACGTTTATTAACTCTAAACAAACTGATAACAATGCATATGCTAGGAATAATTTTTTTTCTGTGCTAATTGTTACGTAAAAGTAAGATGAAAATGTTTTGTTACGCCTACGCAGTTTCAAATTCATTCATATTACATTTTGATTAATTCATTTTCAAAAAAAAAAATCAATAGTAAAAGCGCATTGAATAATTTTTAGTTAAAGAAACTATAAGAAAACTAGTTTATGAATTTAATAGAACAAAGATTGAAATTATTTCCATTACAATTACATAATTTAAAATGTTTGTTTAAATATCAAAAATTGAAGACATTTGATGCTAAACCGGAAATCAAATATAATTGAAAATACTTCAAAATGTGTAAAGTAATAAATGTTAAATTAATAAAAAATAAAAAGTAAAAAATGAAAAATAAAAATGAAATAAATAAAAAATGAAAAGTAAAATTTAAAAAAAAAAAAACATATATCGTAAGGAATTCTAACTTTACTTTAGATTTTCACCATAAAATGATCCCTTAATTAACAGATCCAGAAGTTTCTTCAACATTCCTTTTCATTCTTCAATCCAAATAATAATAAAACCCAAATCTACTATCCATCTAAGCTTAAGAAACCTAAATAAACTTAATTTTCCCAATAACAAATACACATCATCATAAAAAAAACATTTTCTATTTATTTAATTCCCTACAACATAGCATCTTATTTTTTATTGCAGACGATGAGACCTTCTTTTCTCTGTGTGATTACTTTCATAGTATTCATATCGCATGTATACGGGGTATGCATCTAATAAATTTTAACTTTGCAATTGATATAAAGTAATTCAATAAATTCGCAGCTTAACAAACGCAGCATTGATCTGATTGCGGCTCACGGATTGATTTCCGGTGAACGACTCCCTCGGGAAGTGATTCCCAACCGATACAAATTGGACTTGCAACCGTTTCCAGATCATGGAAATTTCAAGGGAACTGTTAAGATAAACGTGACGTGGGTTGAATCCACTGATAAGATTACACTCCATGCCGACCCCAAGCTGGACATTAGCGAAATTTTAATTACACAATTCTCCTTAGATGATGAAAAGTATAAAAAAAATTTAATGTTTTTATTTTTAAATTAAACTAAAACTAAAAATAAAATTTAGCGAAAAAAAGTCTTCAACTCCAATGCCGCCAACTCCTTTGGCCATCAAAGAAATCGAGCGGAGACCCAAAAAACCACTGATTATCATTCAACTAGATAGAAGTTTCGGACAGGGGACCCAAGCACAAATCACTTTGAAATTCTGCGGAAAACTTTACAATGACACCAGCGAAGCTCTCTTTAGGAGTTCATATGTTGATCCAAAAAGTGGCGAGAAGAAATGGTTTGTAGCTACCCATTTTAGACCCAATTTGGCCCGACAAGTCTTCCCGTGTTTCGATGAGCCTGCCTACAAAGTACCTTTCGAAATTAGCGTGGCTAGACTGACCAACATGACTTCTTTGTCAAATATGCCTTTGAAGTCAACATCAAATATGCAAGTATTGGAAATATTTGTAAGAAATTTTGATAATTGTGAAAATTCTTTAGGGATAAACATTCCAAATGGGTCTGGGATCATTTTGAAGAGACTCCTCCAATGTCTACTTTTACTGTTGGAATTGTAGTTTCCGATTTCTCTTCTTATACATACAATATAACAGAGAAAGACGGTTTAAAGTGCAATGTAGAAATAAAAGTTTGGGGCAGACCGGACTTTATGGCGTCGCTAAATGAATCCGGATCGAAAATTGTTAAATCTTTAAAGGTTTTGGAACAATTCTGGGGATCTCCTTATCCATTGCCCAAATTGGATTGTCTGGCTATTCCGAATTATCAAGCTACTAGACCGGCAGATAATTGGGGATTGATTCTTTTTAAGTAAGTCAAAATTTAAAAAAATCATTTAACTTTCTAATAATTAATTTTAAAAAATGGCATAAGAAATTAGTAAAAAAATGAAAATGAAATAAATGTTTTTTAGGGAAAGCGAACTTGCTAGTAAAAGTGCTTGGCACATAACTCAAGAATTGGTCTATCAGTGGTTGGGAGCGATGGCCACTCCATTTTGGTGGAGTGACGCTCATATCAATCATGCTTTGGCAAGATATGTAACGGCTTTCGCTACTAGTCAAGTACAAAATTTAAAACTAATAAAAAACCACAATTTACAAGTAAAATTTTAGTTACAAGACAATTCGGATACTTATAACAATTGGCCCATTACAATGTTGTACTCCAGCTACTACGAATTTAGCAAACGATATCCTCATGGAAAGAACACGGCAATCAAACAAGATTCAGCATCGGCAAAAACCCAATTGATTTTCAGAATGTTAAATTTCACCTTGGGCGAAAAAACCCTCATCCATGCTTTGCAAAAGTTCATTACGGATAGACAATACAAGACATTCTTCGGAGATGACATCTGGTCAACCATAACGCAACAAGCCCGATTTGATGGTGTTCTAGATGAAAGCATGTCAGTAAACGAAGTGGCTGCCAGTTGGATCACCAAGGACCGATTACCGGTGGTGAATGTCACAAGAAACTATGAAACAAATTCTGCACTTTTGCAGCAACGGGTTTATTTGCGCGAAAGACCTCACGATGTACCGGATCAGGAGAAATTCCTTTGGTGGATACCTGTTGTCCTAATACGAGAAGACAAACTTAACTTCACCAACACCACTCCGTTTGTTTGGATGCGGAAACAAAGGGAAATTACTTTGACTGATATGCCGGAAGATAATCAGTTTATTATTGTCAATCCTGATGAAATAGGTTTGTTTCTAATTAACAAAAAAAGGTTTTGGTAAAAAATGTTTGCTTAAATTTTGCTTGAATTTTGAAAGCTTTTTGTTGAATTGTTTAAATGTTTTTTGTAGGGCCCTTCCCTGTGAACTACGACCAAACGAATTGGAATATGCTAGCACAATATTTACTGAACAACAAAGTCCGCACCAAAATTCCGGTAAAGACCAGAGCGAAATTATTACACGATGCTTGGAATTTAGCATACGCTGGAGATCTATCTTTTGGCACTGCTCTGAATATGACTCTGTTTCTGCAATATGAACGTGATTACATCACTTGGGATCCATTGTTTATCATGATTGACCACATAGGAAGACATATTGATAGTTCGGAAGTTCACAAGAAATTCCAGGTAATTTTTCTTAGTTTTCATGATGTTTAAAACTTGCAAAAAGTTTAAATTTTCATTCAAATTTAAGTTGAAGATGATTTTTTTAAATCAATCAACATAGCTAACCTATTATAACCTACCTTAGACTAAATGCAAAACTCAATATTAAAAAATATTAAATCAAAGCAATTAAAGTTCAAATTTCCACTAAAAATATTTCAAAAATCTCAAAAATTCAAAATTTGTTACATAATTATCATAAACATTATCATATAAAAACTTGCAGACTTATGTGCGTCTACTGTTAACTCCCCTATACGAAGAATTGGGCAATGAACCCCAAGAAGGCGAGCCCGATGGACGAGCCCACTTGAGGAGTTCCTCAAAGGTGTTTTTGTGTCAAGCAGGTTACAAGCCTTGCATTGATGAAGCCCAAGCAGCTTTCAGAAAATGGATGGAAAGTGATAACCCCGACGAGGGCAACCCGTAATAATTTTTTAATACTTTTTCCCCAAATTTAATTAAAAATTAAATAATTGTGGAAATTTCAGTGTAGCCAATCAATACATATGTCCCGTCTTCAAATGGGGCACAAAGGAAGAATGGGAATTCGGTCTGCAGCGAATCATAAAGTTCCCGCCGACCAGGAAAGCAAGCGAAAGGACCTATTTACTGAAAACTCTAGCCGGTTGTCCGATTCACGCGTGGAACGTTGAACGATTGCTGAACATTACGGTCCTGGAGGAGAACGGTAACTTTACCGATAACGATATCTTCCTCATCTTCAGCATGCTGACCGGCGGTGCCAACGGCTATACCACTCTCTTCAATTTCCTGGAGAAGAACTGGGATCTGATTAAAGTGCGGTGAGTCCTTGACTTTGACATTGTTTGTACTGTACTGCATGTACCATTAACAGCAATTTCCTTTGTGGCGAGTTACATTAAAGTGTAATGATCAACAATTGCGTGGGAGTTCATTTAATTATTATCGATTGAGAGAAATAGTTTAAAACACGCAAATTCGTAGTAAGTAGAGCCGTGACATTGATGGAAAATTTGAAAATTATGAGAGAAAAAAAAAACAAATTAAATTTTTAAAGAGATATTTATGCATATTCCGTGACACTCGTGGCCGTGCGTTAGGAAGAAACCTTGACAATGAATATTGATAAAATTTAATTTGTCTGTTGCTTGCATTTTTAATCGATAAAGTTTTCAATTTTTTTTTTTTTTTTTTAATTTAAATTCTAGATGCATTTTAATTAGTTTTTCAAATTATTTAATTAAACTTCCTAATTCTTCATTGAATTAAAATTTTTATCATCTCTAAATATATCAAAACAAAAATTTGAAAGGTTTGAAAATAGAGCAAAAAATGGACATTATTTCAATGCAATAATTTTCTGTACTTTGTACTGGCGTAAATATTTTTTAATTGAAAATTGTGAGCGGTTAAACATTACTTAATACTGGAAAACAAAGTTCATTGTATTAATTTGTGCAATGAAATGCTCTATGTGTTTTGTCACTGGAAACTACTGAAATTATAATTAATTTATACAGGGCAACCATTAAATAATTGAAACCATTTTCTAAAAGAGTTTTAAATTAATTCTAAATAAGTCAGACATTTCAAGTTTTAAGAATTTTCCATAAATTCCATTGATTAATTAATTTAAAATTATTTTTAATACGAACTTTGATTATCCCGGAAACAATTCCTAATTTGATTAAATTTGATTCGTTTTATTTTAAATTGGACTCCAAACTTTTTAATTTAAATTAATTATTAAAAAAAATTAAATTAATTATAAATTAAATAGCTCTTAAAATAAAAAAAATCATCTTTTTACCTCATAATGTCATAAGATAAAAGTATTCTTTAAAAAAAAATAATTGAAATTTGAACTAATTGCAGATTTGAGGCGAAACCGCACTTGTGGAACAGTCTAATAACTTCTGCAACGACAGTCTTCAAGACCCAGGAGGGACTGGACATGGTGCACGATCTGTATTTAGAGAAACAAGGGGAATTCGGCACTGCAAATTTCGTCGTCGAGAGAGCTTTGAAGAACATCAAAGAGGAGACTAAATGGAGCAACGAAAATCTACCAGTCATAGAGAAGTGGCTAGATAATTATCTGAAAGCCAACAATGTAAAAATATGAACGAAAGTATTTTATAGGGTCAAATAGGTTATCGTACAATCAATCTATGATATATTTTATTGTTTGTTTGTGGTTTTTACTGTAATATATAATATTATTATTATTAATAATAATAATACTAATAATATAAAGAGTACTAAAATGACAATAATTTAAGTCTTTAAACTTTGTTTTTAATATTTCAACAATTGAGTTAATAAAAAAGTGAAAGTTAGTACAATGTTTTAATGTTTTTTTTTTATCACATAAGGATTTTCCTGACTTTCCGAGGATTTAAAATTAAAGATATTAAGAAAAAACTGTTGAAAGTTAACCAAGCACTGTATAAGTGGATGCCACGCACTAAAAAATTATTTCCGGAAGACCGGAAAGTTATAAATGATGTTTTCTTTTCGATTTTGTTAACGAATAAGCTGCTTTTTAAAATAAAAGTTTAATTTTCAAAATTAAATTGGTTGCTTCGGAGAAAATTCGAATTATATGTTGCACTCTTCCTACAAATGATCATCGCTTAAAAATGATTTATTTCCGTAAAACAAAAAAGACATAAAGGAAATTTTATTTTTGATTTTATTAATGAATAAGATGCTTTATAAAATATGAGTGAAAATTAAAAAATCAATATGTAAAGTTTAGAAAAAAATTAACTTATTTATTGAACTCCCTTTTCATATACTATAGAAATGGACGCCGCCGCATTTAAACCTTATTTCCGGAAAACAGAAATTATCTAAATGATATTTTATTTTTGTTTTCATTAAAGAATAGTATTCTCTATAAATTAGGAGTGAAAATTAAAAAATCTAAATGATGCATTTAGAGAAAAGTTGACATAAATGAAGCACTTCCTGTAAATATGCTTTAAAAGCAGACTCCATGCACTTAAAAATTATTTCCGGAAAACCGGAAGTACGTTGGTCAAATTTCATTTAGAATTTTGATAACTGATAAAATGCCCTGTAAATTAATTGTAAGAATTAAAAGTTTTAATTAATGGCTTTTGAGAAAATATGATTTTTATGTTGCACTCCTTCAAAAATTCGCTTAAAAATTATTTATTTCCGTAAAGCACCCTAGAAATGAAATAGAAATTTTATTTTTTATTTCTTATTTTGACAAAGAACAATATTATCTATAAAATAAAGAAAGAAAAAATTAAAAATTAATAAGGTAACTTTTGATAAGAAATTATTTAAATATTGCACTCGCTTTTCATATACTATAGATTATAGAAAATTGGACGCCACGTATTTAAAACTTATTTCCGGAAAACCAAAATAGTCAAAGATGAAATTTTACTATTACTCTGTTAAAGAACAATATGCTTTATAAAATAAGAGTGAAAATTAAAAAAATCTAAAAGGTAACTTTTGAGAAAAGTTGACATAAATGAGGCACTTTTTGGACATACGCTATAATAGCGGACACCACGCACTCAAAATTTATTTCCGGAAAACCGGAAAGATATAAGTGATATTTTCTTTTGCATTTTAATAAGGGACAATGCATTACCTAAAATTTTAATTTTTATAACTAGTTACTACTAATTATTATCACTTTTATCATTCGTTCAGTAATTTATAAACTCTAAAAAAATCTTTTTTGATTAAAAAAATAAAATTAATAATTACAAATTATTTTTAAAACAATTAAGAAATAAATTAAAGGCATTGGATTTTAAACTAGGCAACTAAAAAACCAGAAAATATAACACTCGGTTCCGTTTTAGATTATAGCGTTCTGTACAAACAATTTCAGCGATAAGAAATTTTGCGCTTGTTTTTAAAAGCGCTCATAAAATAACATAATGACACATATTGATAAGAGCTTAAATTGCGGCATTGGACTAGTAATTAATTCATCAAAGTCGATTAACATTAATCAAGAGAAAATTGGCATTTAAATTTAAATTATATCAATAACGTCAGTCGAATAGTTTCAAGGGATATAGAACAGTAGAACTAATAGAACCAGCAACCATTATAATAAAGCAATCCTTGAAGGCTAATTAAAATTCTTTTCGAGTAAATTTCTTTATTAAATTAAAGCTATTTTAAATACAATTAAGTGCTCAGTAAATTGAATGAAGAATAAAAAACACACAGGTCACAAGTGTCTACAATTTTCGATTGTTTACTTAGCATATATTTTAAAACTATTCAATTTTTCCTTTTTTTTTTCAACAGGTCAAAACTCCAAAAACTTAATAAAAATAATTTACGAAGAGTTGGAATTTGTTTTAGCAGTGTCATCAAATACCAATAACAATAAGGCACGTGCGCGCATTGTTGAAGAAATAATTGGCAGTAATTCAAATTACAGCCAATTCCTCTTGGCGAACGCCAACATTGTATCCTTCAGTTTCTGCCGGTGGGCCTCACCGAGAAGGTCCCGTCGGCCCCAATCGCTCGGTTGGAAATCTGCCAGATTGTTAATCTTTCCTTTCTCGGTAAAGATAGGTTTCAACATGAAGGCGATATGGTAGAATTCCGCTTCGATGCATTTTTCCAGTTCCTTCAGGAAATCGGGCCAATTGAAGGGTTCCAAATCCACTTTGAAGTCCTTCAAGTAGTCTATAAAAGTATCGTAGTACAACTGGACCAAAGCATCGTAATGTTCATCCAGCACATCGTTCTGCACGCTGGTAAATAAAAAGAAGAGCAAATCGCACGGAGCGGAATCGTACTGCATAATCTGCAAATCCACAATTTTGTTGCGAATCGGTTTGCCTTTGTCATCCCATTGGACCATGGTGTTGTTGACCCAGTAATCTGAATGGACCGCGGTTGCATAGACCGGATTCGGGGGCGGCTTGCTGTCGTTCCTGCCATTTTCTGCATTTTTCGAAGCAACTTGCATCCTTTCTTCGATTGTTTTCCAATAAGGTTCCAATTCGGGGATTGTCTTGGAAACTTCCACAACGCTATCGTAGAAAGCCCCAGCTACATCTTCGGGCAGCACTTCGATGCCCGAATTGGGAACGATGCACGGAGTGACTGCTTCCTTGAACTTGTTCGGCTTCAGAATGCGCAACGCAATGGGAACCGCGTGGAATTTTGCCAGGTCTTGCACAATGAGCTTGGCGTGCTCCAAATCGAACCCTTTGAATCGGTCGCCGGTATCGTAGCCTTGCACTTTCAAATTTTCGAAAAGCAGCAAAGCGTCATCGTCCACCGTATCCGATCCGTCTAGATTGATTCGGCCGCCGTAGCATTCCGGGAAGATATTCAAAATTCGATCTTCGCTTACATTGTACTCCCGCTGGAAGTCAATGAGCGTCGGAATCATCACCATGTACGATTCCAATTCTTTCTTGAAAGTCACCCCGATGTCGAAACACTTCTTTAGCATTTCACTAGCCGGCGGCATCTTCGCCACCAAATGCAACGTCTGCGGCTCCTCTTTCTTCGCCAACTTCACCAGCAGATCCAACTTTAGCATTATGCTGCCGTAGTGTTCGCCCGGCGGCGTCAGAAATTCTGAGCGCTCCTCCAGCACTTCCACCTGGTCATTGAAGTGCGTGCCGAGCAGACTGGGCAGTTCTTTGATCTTCAGTTCGGGCATGTTGTTGTTGTTGTTGACCGCGGTGGCGAAGTGGTTGACAATCAATGGGTGACGTACAGGACTCCGCGAGTGCACACGGACTACTGATTACGGTGTCAGCGATACTCCAACTTATATCGGCATTATCATGTGATTAAACACGCGAATCATCGGTATGTCGTGCGGCGATTAAGTCTGTCAATAGTACAGTATGGTAAGCGCGATATGTCCGCTCGGATGCGCAGACGTTGAGACACTATTGTAGCCATCGATCGACAACAAGCGTAAAGTTGGCTCACTTGTTGCGCACCACCACACAGCAAACGGGACACGCGAAAGACATGAAAGGCCTATAACTAACCCACATTTCTCCTTTTCTTTTGCTTTTCTTCTTCGCGCGACGGAGAGACCACAGAATTCTGCTGCAGCAGCTGCTAATTATAATACATTGAATGGTTACGCTGGTGGCTGCGTACTCTAAATTAGATTCGCCGAAATCATTTCTTTTATTTTGCTCCTTCTTTATGTTCTGCTAAGGATAGCAGCCTTTACAATAGTATACTAAAGTATACTAATTTACCAAAACTATTTGTTTAGAAGGAATTTCAAATGGAATTGATGGCTTTTTTTCAGTTCTCATTAGTTTGCAACTTTTTTAAATGTTTCGAATGTATTGGCGATAATGATTTTAACTTTTAAAGTGACGTTTTTGTGTGCTACTTAATTCGGCGGAAAATTGCTAGTAATTTTTGCGAGTAAACTGTTATTTAGAAACTATTTTAATTAATGTCTGATGGTTACTAATAACGAAAAACTTTACTGAAATTTGAAAAAAAAAACAAGCAATTGTTGACTTAATCAATATGTTAAAATGGGAACTTTAAATTATTAAAACTTTCTTCAAGCTTTTCATTCTTTTGATTTAAAAATTAATTAATTATTCAATTTGGGAAATTTACAGGGCATTTTAGCATTTTATTAAAAAACATAAATAAAGAGAAAAACGAAAAAAGTTTATTTTGACACCGGTTTTGCAGTTCTCTGAGCATTTGGTTTTTTGTTTTCTTTTTCGTCTTGAACAGGTTGAAGAGATGAAATTGTTAAATCTGTATTTAAATTATGTAATTTAAATCTTTTTTTTTTGTCATATTTAGACAAAAAGTTTCGTTTTTTCACCATAATCTACCCAAACAAAGTCTTTCTAAACCTTTTTGAATATTTTCCAAAAGAATAGAGTTTAAATCATCAGCAATAGAATTAAAAATACCTTTTTAAATAAATGTAAAAAAAAATTACTTAAATTTTAATGTACTTTTATTTTTTTTTTATCAAATAACTTTTCCAGAATAGCTAATTTCATTATCCTAAACATACAAATAAATTTTTATGTATAATTTAAATGCTAAGCAGTAAATTTCTAATGATTTATTTTTATTATACAGTTCATTTTTGGGGAAAAAAAAATATTTACATTAGATAGTACAGGGTAAACCAATTTTTAATAAATTCCCAATTCTTCCACACACTGTTACTTAAAAAAAGCCATAAAACACTTCGAAAATCAATAAAATTCAACATTATAACATTGCAGAATTACTTTAATTTAAAAATTGCTTTATAATTTATTTTAAGAACAAACGCAAAAACAAAACACAACTAAACTAATACATAACATTGCTAAAAAAACTCTTCATAGATCTCAAACAACTTTCTAATGAAAAAACAAAAATCAATAAAAACCATTATATTTTGCAAACAAAAGTTTACTTTTCAAACTTTTAGATTACATAAAAAATAACTTCAAAATTTCAAATCATTAATCAAATTTTTAAATTTTTACCAAAAATTAAAAACAATTACCAGAAAATGTTCAAACACAAGGAAAGAAAATTAATAATTAATTTAAAAAAAAAGTTTAATATTATGCTGATCGAACAAATAGCAAAATAATAATAATTCTAACTAAGTAGTACATAATGTTTGATCTGTTTAATGAATTACTAAATTACAATGAATTATTGTCGCATTGCAAAAGATATAATTATTGTGTTACAGTTTTAAAAGAAGAAATAAAAAAAAAACAACAACATAGCATTATAAGAAGAGCAAACATTATCAAATATAACTCTGATGTAAATTAATTGGTGTCGTTAATGTAATCGCAATTATATATTTTATTTCGTACATGCAGTACATTGTACATAAGTAAAAGAAAACAAGTAACGGGTTTATACATTACAGTCACACTCAATTGAGCTGATTAACCAACAGACTTCAACAAGAAAAAAAATTTCTCGTTCACTATAAGAGATTACTACTTGTAATGTATCGTTTTCACAGATTGTTGAACCGTCTAGATCTACTTTTTTCTTTTCTTTCTTTTTTTTTTGTTATTACATGCTGCATTATTAAATTTTCCTTCTTTAAGTTTCCTTTACATTTTTAAATTTAAAATAAATCTTTGAATTTAAAAAAAAAAACTTTGAAATTTATTACATTTTAATTTGCAAATTGTAATTTAGCTTTTACAAACAACAAACTTAGAAATTTCAATATAAAACCAGGACAAGGGAATTTTCATTATAAATTTGAATTAAAAAAAAAATAAATAAATAAAATAAAAAGTAGAAAAATTTTAAATTTAAACTTGTCAAGGCCCAAGGGTTGTTTTATTGTTCCCTAACACAATTAAGATAACTTCAAAGTGTTTGCTGAAATTATTTTATAATCACTCAATTAAAAATTAAACGCAATTCGCGATGTTTATAACAGCTATAATTAAATCTTGTAAAGATTTCTCAAAAAAAAAAAACTTTTCCATATAGCTGAATATTTTAAGTAATTTATTAGTATTGTCCTCACGACTGTGAAAATTACCCAAAAATGAAACTTTTCTTTTGTTTTTGGTTTTGTTTTTTATTTTGTTTTGTTTCTATGCATTTGCATACGCTGCCACACATAAATTTTTAGTTGTGCAATTACCACGGTATCACCGTGGAGTTGAAATAATAAATGAATTGCTAAACTTTTAACGTTTTTAAACTATAAGTCACAGTCGGTAATTTTCGAGCGAATCGTTTAGCTCAGCGCAGAGTTTTTGTTTTCCAGCGTTTCAATTGCGTTGAATTGCCCTAGTAATAGTAAAAACAGACACGAAAATTGTTGTAATCTGCAGAGTTCAAGGACTGCAGATGAATAATACATACAGGGTGAATACAATTTTCAAGAAAAAATTGATTTTTTTTTTGTGGTTTATTAAAGTTAAATGGTGGATTGAAGTTAAGTTAAATTTTTGTGTAATAAATGCATTAAATTTGCATAATTATTAGATTTTTTTTATTAAAGGGCCCTTTAAATTTAAAATTTAATAATAATTTTTTTTTCTGTAATTCTCTTTTTTCGTGTTTTATACGAAAGGTTTTCAAACATGAAATTTTAAATATTTATGTAAACGATTTGTGCCTTGAAAGTTCAAATAGATCGAAGTATTGATTTAAAAAATGTTTACATTAAATTCCAGACAAAATTAAATTGTTTTAACATTTAATAACTTTGCAAAACTGGAATTCAAAACAATTTAATAGTTTTTATTGTTTTTTTAAATTTAATATTAATTCCTTAAAATTAAATTTAATTTTATTCTTATTCTACAATCTAGTAAATATTAATAATTCAATAAATAATAAATAATAATCTAGCAATAAAGCAAATAAAGAAGACAATAATTTAAAAAAGTCTATGAAATTTGCAATTAAACAAAGATTTGTTTTTAGGAAACCAAAAAAAAAACACATTAAAAAAAATTATTTAGAAATAATTTAATTAAAATTAAAAAGAAGAAGGAATTGAAATGGAAATTTAAAAAAATCAAAACCCAATGACTTAAAAAAATTAATCAGAAAAGTAATTACTAATTATGTGGTGAATTAAACAATTGGAAATTTGAATACAATTAACACAAAATGAGCAAATAATTAAAAATCCGGATCTGCAAATGTAGAAAATTAATAATACCGAGAAAAACCTGTACTGAACGATCGAGTTTGTAATTAAAACTATAAAACGCAGAGTAATCATTGTAAATTTTCCAATTAATTTAATCAATAAAGGATTCGAAACACAACAAACAAAATTTCCAATTGTAGTGTTCCGTTTAAGAAAAACAAAAGTTTAGTTAACAGGTAATAATATATCAGTTGCAAAACGGGTCAAGTTATAAATTATCGCCGGCGTTTTATTTCACAATAAAAATTTATTGTTTTATAATTTGAACCACTTATAAAAAAAAGAAATTTGCCTCTAAAAAAAAATTATTTAAACTGTTGCATCATATGTTACTTCCATTTCGTTTTGATTTATTTATTCTACTATTTTTTTTTATATTTAGAAATCAGTAAATGTAGCTCTATCAGCCAACTGAAAACAAACAATAAATTAAACAATTAATAAATTATTAAATTAATTTTAAAACTTTTAAAAAATTCAAAAATTTGATTTTTTAATTTGAATTCAAAAGATTTAAAGGAAATTTTATATCATTTAATATTTTTTTTATCAAATGCCACAGGATACAGGCAGTTCAATCAATAAAAAGTGATGATTACTGAACATTTTCTCTTATCAAGTCCTCATCTTATTTGAAATTAAACCTAGTGTTTTAATACTTAAAAAAGCAACGCTTGACTAATTGAAAAACCAATCAACTTTGATATTTTCATAAAGTAAACACTTGAAGATTGTCAAAAGGAAAAGACTATCATCATCATCTTCGGAAATATTAATACAAGTCATAACAATTGGCAATTACAATAACAAACGCGATTTTTCGTTCGTCTTGTGCCTGCTGAAAGTAAAGAAACGGTGTAATCAGTATTGAATTGTCTATTTAAAATTACTTATGACGTATGCAGAAGCGTACTTTTATTGTGGGCGCTTTATGATTATGATGGAAAATTAAAAGCGACCTTCAAATGTTATCTTATCCTTTTTATAGCTTTTTCACTTGATTGGTAGTATTTGTTTAAAACGGCGGAAGCCTATGAAGTGTATTGAAATGTATTCCATATTGGTAACGTAACTGCAAACTGGGTATACAATGTAATTCAATTCAAAATTGAAATAGATACATGGTTTTTGTGTAATCATATGTTATCAAAAATCATTAGAAGCCATTATTAAAGGTTTCTATTCATTATTTTCATTGGAATGAGAAAACTAGCATTTTTTTTTTTTTTACCAAATTGCTTTGTTTTGATTTTAATTTCATATTTCAAATTGCAGCGATGTTTTTAGCAATGTAACAAGAAGCAACATAATCGAAATATTTAAATATTTGCAATTTTGAATTAAATGACATATTTGTAATTAGCTTAAAGCATTTAAAGTTTATTAATTATAATCTTTGAAAAACCTATTGAAATTCATAGTGAAGTTAAATGTATAATCTTTGCAAAGCCAATTGAAATTTAAAGTTTAGAGGGCAATTAAATGTAATTATTTTGTAAAATTTTAATAAACATTCATTTGGAATTATTCACTTTGACATGATTTTACTTTCTAATTATTATAAAATGGCAATTACCAATTTTCAGTTGAATTTTATGCTTAATTAATTTGTATACAGGGTTTTTAACAAATTAAGAATCTTTATCTTTATAAAAAATGCAGCTTATGAGCAAAATTTAATATTTGGAAATTTTTAACAATATTAAAAACTCATTTTTTAAATTCTTCTTCATTTAACACTTCTTCTGGGTTTCTTAATTAATTTGTAAGAATTTTTAAATTCAAAAGTTTAATAATTAATTGTTACAAATTTTTAAAATTTTTAAATAAATAAATAAGTTTTTAAATGACACAAAATAATTACTGAAAATTATATACTAAAAAATAGTCTAGTCACCCTTAAATAAAACAAATAAATTAACTTTAATTGCACACACAGATTGAGAAATTTTTTTAAATCAAATTTGTTGTGAAATTGAAATAAAAAACCAAAATATTGTGTTTTACATTTCAAGTAATTAAGTTTTCTATTTCCCATGAATCATCATCTTCACCATGAAAAAAAAAAGACTTAATGGCCCTAAATAATGTTGATAAAATCAACAAAATTATTTCTAAAATAAAAAATATCACTCAGGAAAAGTTAATAGTATTTAAATTTTTATAATAAAAACTTTTAAAAATTACACAATTTTCAAATTCATTGGTTTGTTTAAAGCAACAAGACCAAAAGCAACAAAAGTAATCACTATTTTAGTGGAAATCTTCAGTAATTAATCAATTTATCTTAATAAATTAATCATTGGAATAGAAAAAGTCAAATAATTCATTTAAAAAAAAAGCAAAAAAGATAAGTTTGATCAATATTTTCAAAACCTTGAATAATTAGAAATAATTTTACATTGAAATCATATTTTTATTTATAACATTGATAATAAGTAATAAAAGGAGAAAATAAAAATGAAAATAGACTAAATACTACTTGATGTAATGGAACTTGTAAAATATTCACTTTTCCGGTTTCCCTGGGCAATAACATAGAAAAATAAATGTGAAATTCAAAATTAATGGGTTTTTTTAAGGACCATTGGCGTCATTGCATTAAAACTTAAAATGGAAGTACTTCAAAAAATTGCTAAAAAAATCTCCTCATTGATAACAACCACTTAAGTATTCTATTTAAAAAATATATATATAATGGGGAGCAAGAAAAAGGTGTTTTAATTTTATACAAATTAAAAAAAAGAAAATTACTTAATTTTTACTAATTACTTAATTTCAAAAAAAAAAGGATTATAAACATTAAACTTTCAAATTGTATTTATCTATAATAACGTCTTTGACCTTACATTTCCTGCATGAATACCATATAAACATTTGAACTTCAGTTAGAACGTTAGAACTCACGTATTACATACTCATTTATTCTTTCTATGTGCAAACAGAAACATAACATACACAGAGATAACAATATTTCCCATACAAATGTACAATACACAACTAGTCTCGAATTTCAAACGAGTAGACCACGTTTAGTTTCAGCAGTTTTATTATAATTTTAGGTTAACTTCAATCCTTCACCTTCGATTACTTTAATTCCTTTTCCCTTTTCAAATTCAAAAATATGTGCAGTGCGGAAACAGAGCGGAAGTGCGTTGTTTGGTCCCCTTGGGAATTACTGCAAGGAGGGCTCGCGACTGGTAACCATGCGATAGTTATCCTCAATCAAAACATTCGCTTCAACAAATGTCCTGAAGTTTCCATCATAGCTAATTTATGGAATTCAGGTGACTATTTATATATTTTATGTTTAGTAATTTAATTCCTGTTTTATCTCTCTGTTTGTTGAGCTAATTTCGTATTTATGTTTGATAAGTTCTTTAGCTAAATGCCAACATTTACCTTTGATTTATTTATTTTTACGTTTTGTCATTTGATAGAAGAGTAGATCATATGTTTTTAGCAGGAGACATCTGCAGGACTATTGATTTTCCAAGCTGTGGTTTCAAGGACTATCTTTAGATGTCGCTATCAGTTTCGTCCTTGCAATTTTCCAAAAGTATTTTTACGATGTTCGTGTAATTTCACAGGTTTTTGCATTAGTAAATTAAATTAATAATTGATATGAAGTTAAAAAATTATAAAATTTTTAGTAAAAATAATTATAAAAGAATACTTTAATTTAATTTATTCTGGGTAACTAAGGTTTATCACTTTAAATGTAAATTTCATTTCTTTAAAAAACGCTTTTTTATTTATTTTTTCTACATAAAGAGATAATTTTAAATAGTATTTCGATAAAAGTTTTTTTCATAATCATTTTGGTAACATTTAAAACACTTTTATATAATTTGTTTCCACAATATTTAATAATTAAAAAAAAAGTATTTCGACAATAGGTTTTTTAAATAATCTTTTTGGTAAAATGGAAGATATTTATTTCAATTAAATGCTAAGTAATTATAATTTAATTTTAAAACATTTACTTCCCTGTTATTCCAGGAAAGTTAAGTATTGAAAATCATAGTATTGAAAAAGAAAAACACGTTTAGTTTTTTCTGACTAAACTAAAAGAGCAATGAAAAAATTTTACTTAAATAAAATATTCCATTTGTCATTATCAACAACTCGGATTTTTCGAAAAAAAAAATTCACAAATAGCGCTGCAGTATAGATTATTTAATTGTCTAGATTTTAATTAAGTAACTTTTTGCGATAAGACCCTTAGTTTAAAAGTTACGGGGTGTCAAAGTTAAAATATATTTAAAAAGTTGAAAAAATTGTCCAACTTTGGAAGGCCAAGACTGCCCTCAATAAAAATTATTTAAAAAAAATTAAAAACTTATTGAATATAATAAAAAGATATCCAAACTTTAAAATTAATTATTGAAACTCAATAAAAATATAAAAAAGAATTAATGACTTATAAAAATATTCTAAAAGTCAAGCCTAACTATTAAATTAATTATTGAAATGCAATGAAAATAATTTAAAATAAAAATAAATCAACCCTTTTACTTTAAGTAAAAGGTAGGTGCAAGAAGGCAGAAATAAAGCTTACCTCTATT
>JASKGO010005832.1:0-29239 GCA_030556065.1 Holobus sp. GC000080
TAAATTTCTACTATTTAATCAAACAAAAACCACGAGCAAATTGAAAAACATTATCCTTAAGTAGGAGCAGGTGGAAGTGGGGACTACGATGATGATTACTACGACGAATACGACAACTACGACGACGAAGAATACGACTACGGAGAAAAGTCGACAAAAGCACCCACAACATCGACGACAACCACAACCACACGTAGACCCACGACGATGCCAACAAAGACCACCACCACTACCACGACTACTCCTCTGCCGCCCACTACTATTCCGACGACTGCCAAACCGGAAAGTACCACGCATCACCATCGACACCATCACGGTCAAATACTTGTTGAATCCACATCCACATCCTCTACTAATGCAACTTCGCCAATTGTTTCATCCACTTCCACTAGTCCTCTAACCAGCACAATACCACCCACTACAACAACCACTGCGCCAAGTACCATAAGTCCCATCACTATTACCAGCACATCAGAGCCGACAACTTCTTCCGTTAAACCCATAGATACTATAAATTCGCTTTACGATGATAATGATGATGACGACGATGAATATGATGATGAAGACGATTTGGAAAGCGAAACCGAAGTTCCTGATTTAACGGTTGTAGATGTGGATCCGAAACTTGAACTGGCTCCAGATACTGAAAGCAGTTTCACCGATATTGGTACAACGAAGGTAGAAGTTGTGGAATTCGTCCCGGAAACCACTCCTATTCCTAGTACAACAATCCCTACTAGTTATTCTCCTTCAACATCCATGCCTTCGACATCAGCATCTCCTAGTACTCCTCCAACATCCACGGCGACTGTTTCATCATCAACCTTTATACCTACAACGGAGCCTATTACTTTCGCTACGACGATGGAGACCACTATTTCAGAAACTTCTTCTATACCACAGACGACTTCCACTGAACTGATCAATGCCACTTTTGAAGTTGTCGCTAATGTTACCGATAAAGTAACTACTCAGAGCACTACAACAGAACAGGAGATTTCCAGCACTGTTAAGCTTACTACTGCCAGGCACCTCACTACACAAAGGACAACTACGGTGGTAACCGAAAGTATCGAGTACGAGCTGAAGAATTTCCCACCGACTATTCAAAATAGACTGAAGCGTATCGCTACGACTGCTGGAAAGGCCTTCAGCTATGTGGTTCCCATCAACACATTCACGGATCTCGAAGACGGTACAGATTTGCGCCTGGAGTTCCTCGACGGTGATGGCAAGCCACTCAATAAATCGTCGTGGTGCCAATTCAACCACCGGTCAAGGGAAATTTATGGACTGTAAGTCCTCTGTTTGGCGGCGCATATTTTATTCATCGATTTGCTTGCTGTTTTCAGGCCATTAGAGGAGGATGTATCGCGCTGGGAATACGTAATCAGAGCGACCGATCAAGACGGTGCTTCTGTTCAAGACGTGGTTGAAATTCTGGTGCAGAACCACAAGTCGCGTCGCGTCGTTAATCACGAGTTCTCCTTGTATTTGCACATCGAAAAGAAATGGGAATTCCCGCATGATGTAGACTGGGCCCTGAAGACCCTGCGAGGTATCGGCCAACTCTATCGAAGCAATCTGAGCGATATCACCGTTCGAAGAGTCAATTATACAAGCGAACCTGTCGTGTTTGTTTGGACCAATGATTCACTGCCAAAAAGTTACTGCCCCACCGAACAAATCAATGGCCTATTCGAAGTAAGAGTGCAATTGTGGCACGCAAGGTAATTAATTGTCTGTTTTCAGTTGTTAACGGCCAATAACGAAGGTGATCCGTCTCATGCCCTCACGAGAGCCCTTATTCCGGAGCTGCGGATCAAAAAAGTCATGTATCATGGCTTGGGTGTCTGCGAATCGAAACCGCAACCGCCACCCCAGGCTCCCATCACACCGCCGACGAACTTCTCGCCAATCCTGAGGAATCCTGTTGACCATATCAATGCCACTGTGGGTGAACTGTTGGTGTTTGCGGTTCCCGATGTAAATATTTTTAAAAACAAAATTCGTTTACTTTATTGATTCTTCTCTTCCCAAAGGATACGTTCTATGATCCGGAAGACCAGGACTCAAGAAACTTGAAGATGACGTTATTGACGATCGATCGGCAGCCGATTCCATCGAATCACTGGCTGCAGTTCGACTCGAAGAACAAAGAATTTTACGGCATTCCTTTGCCCAACAATATCGGCCGGAGTGAGTACCAATTGGTGTGCGAAGATAGCGGCGGACTGCCTGCAAGCGATAGCTTAGTAGTTGTGGTCCATCCGCCTCCAAAGCTGCCGTACAATGTTGAGTTCAGCATGATCCTGGACACGCCATTCGAATCTTTTGCGAGCAGTGCCAATATGCAACGGAAATTCGTAGAAAAAATACGCGATCTGTTTGGAGATCAGAACACTAGTCACATTCATCTGAGCTCCATTAATCGCGGATCGACCATTGTCAATTGGTACAATAAGTCGCTCAGTTTAGCTGAATGTCCGCGAGCGCAAATCAAGCGACTGGAATCGGTTCTGGTGAACAACGATCGGACCATTGCCTCCAAAGTGCAAGACATCATGGATCCCGAATTCAAGGTGTCCACGATAAAGCTGCAGCTGATAGGAGTGTGCAAGGGCCGGCCGCATATCCAATCACCCAACAACGGCCAGGGAGTGCCAATCGAAGAACCTCCGTTATCGGACCATGAAGACTACCTAATAACTTTCATTATACCGGCAGTAATCATTTCTTCGATGCTCGTAGTGGCCGGAATAGCCGCATGTGTTCTATACAGACGTCGCAGGAGTGGCAAATTGAACGTGGAGGAGGACGGCCGCGGCAGCTACGGCAACAAAGGCATTCCGGTCATATTCCAAGAGGAACTGGAGGAAAAGCCAGAACCAGGTACAATAAAATTTATGAATAACTTCTAGCTTCCTCTAGTGATTCGTTGCCTTTAGTTCTCGCTTATAGTTTCGTGTGTCGGTAACCGGTAGCATTTGTTTTTTTTTTTTTCTTCTTTTTGTGTTTAATTGTTTTTTATCAGCGGCCATTTTTGTATAAGACTGGAATAAATGTTTAATTTTTTTGTTATGCCACTGTTGTAAATGTGCCAACAATAGACGTTGTGTGAATACGTGGATTTTTAGGCACAAAAGCGCCCATTATACTTAAGGACGAAAAGCCGCCGTTGGCGCCGCCCGAGTACAGCAAGAGCGGCTCGCTGAAGTTGACCGACGACTCGGAACCGTACCAGCCGCCACCGCCGCCCTTCACGCAGCAAATGGAGAACAATCGGCACTCGAGGCCGAAGCCCACCCCCACATACAGGAAACCGCCACCGTACGTACCTCCATAACGCTTTCCCAAGCGATTTTATTAATGTTTCTTTGCTCTCTCTTGTGCGCAACATTAGCATTTACTCATTTATTATTCATTTACATTCGTTACTTTATGTGCCACTACTTAATAATTATTATTATTATGCTTGCATTCACTAATTGTCCGAATTTTTGCAATTTTTTATCACTCCATTTTTTACGCACAGGTCTGCGCAATTTTTTGCATTTTATTTATCGCAATTAATACGCAATAATTATGTATATTGAAACAGAACTTTGCCTCTCTAGCAATCAACTCATGAAATTAATTTTAGTCTAATAATAATTAAATGCACGCTTTACGCGCACATTTGAAACCGCACAATTTTTACTATCGTCGACCTGTGTTCTCAATGAAATTTTTGCGTTTAGTTCGGGACACTGCAAATGAGTGTTTTTTTTATGCTAATTGAATAATTTCTGAATGGGCTACCAACGAGTGTTTTAAATAGTCGAAGCCGAAACTTGCACTTTTGTTTTTGA
The DNA here is from genome assembly GCA_030556065.1 of Holobus sp. GC000080. NCBI lineage: Eukaryota > Metazoa > Arthropoda > Insecta > Coleoptera > Staphylinidae > Holobus > Holobus sp. GC000080. The sequence continues at coordinate 3,852 of JASKGO010005832.1, forward strand.
CTAAAAACCAAAAAGCATTGTTGTTTTTTTTTTTCATTTAATTTTTAAATTACTACTACTATTTTTTGAGTGTCAATGTTTTGTATACCCTAAGTACATAAAACTCTTCAACTTTTCAGCCTAAATATTGACTAAGATACCAAAGAAAGAAGAGATTTGTATACTGGCATCTCAGCTATGTACTCGATAATGTTTTAAAGCTACTTACTAATATAAGAAGTAAGTGATATGATGTACACTAATTAAGTATTTCGGTATTTATCGAATAAGTAACATATCTGATTAACAAATGTCGCGTACCTATTGTAATAGAAGAGTAATTATCACTGATGAATGAACAAAGAAGCAAAGAAGTAGAGTTTCCGTTTCGAAATGCGCACAAGCATTTTTTCTATTCTAAAGTTTCCTCTTTGTATATTGTATACAACTAATTGTGGAAGTTTTTCTAATCAAATGCTGTTTAGTAAATCGAGCAAATAAGAATTTATCGAATATTATACATATTATTAATCATAGGTGACATACAATAATTATTATCTTTTATGTGTTCTCATAAATAAATAGATTGTTTTTTATGTTTATTATTATTATTATTCTACGAGTATAATAAGTACTGATGTAATTAATTAATTTTCGTAGTTTTTAAGAAAAGAACATAGTAACAACAAATAAAAACTGAACGAGCTTTCAATTCCTTGGTTTTTTTTTATATGTTTTAATTGCTACTGCCTTTGTATATTAATACGATATACAGAGTCTTCCAAGTTGAGTGGCCTATTAGATTATTATGGAAACAAGAAATTGCCGAGTTCTGGAACTTCGCATGATCCACTTTTAGGATTCACTTTTTTTGTATTCCAGGGTTTAAAAATTTGAATTTTATTATTTTAGCAAAAAATAGATTTTTAAAAATCAATCTAAATGGTTTAAATTACTTAGAATGAAGTAGTTATTTTAAAAAGTTGCTAACATACCATAAGTTTATTAATTTGTTAGTTATTAACAGAAGAATTGGGACAAAATGTTTTTTTTTTGTCAAAGTCAATTTCGTCTAATGGCATCCATATTGTACCATCCTCACTTTTTTATTCCTCATTTAATGACTAATCTTTTGATACCTTTTATAGTACGTTGCAATCATTCATTGTGGGTAAAAATCTCAAATAAAACTTTAAAAAATGGAGAGTCAGCATTTTAAGATCAAAAGTTTGGGGCATTTTCCGGTGAAACCGGAAGTGATATTAAACTGACAACTATCTGATCCAATTGGAAATGTTATCTTTAATAGATTTGGTAAAAATCTGCTTATGAATTAAGAAATGCCAGAGGTAGTAGAAAAATTCGTGTCATCTGGTATAAGAAAGAATTTTTGATTTTCTGTGAAATGACCGAAAATTGAATTTTACAAATTTAATTGATAAATTTAAAACAAATGTGTTTCGCACGTGATCAATGGTAAGTAAAATAATATATGACTATTGATTATTTCTTTTTTTATTCTTATTTCGATCTATATTTTCATATTAAATAATTGTTCGATCACTATTTTTCATACTTTATTGAATTATTGATTACATAGATTATTTTTGTCTTATTACACAAATAATACTGATGAGACTATTAAGTTTACTGATTCAAAATTTCAGAGCTATAATTATTTTTTAATATATTTTTAATAACATTGCAATTTTAAATCAATGTTAAATCTTGCAATTTGTAAATTATTCTTTCTTGCAACCGGATAAATTAAAATTAAGCTCTGTTTTCCATTAGAGACAATACTGGACAATCCACTAAGTGACAAATAATTATTTTTAAAACTTGTAATTGTATTTCAAAACAAATATCTGTTTTTTTCGTACATTAAAAAGTACGAAACGAGTGTCTCTCTTGTTATTTTTAGCTCTGCTTTCTTTAATTTTATTATTCGTATTGATTTCTACTTTTTTATTATTGGAGTCGGTTAGGGGAAAAGAAATATTCCTTTATGGACAATAATTTTAATTAAATTTTTATTTTAAAATTTCGATTACTTTACAATTACGAAAAACAAAAACAATGAAGTTTTTCCAAACGCGTGATGAGTCCATTATGATTCCGTGGATTTTCAAATTTTAGCGGCAAAATCGATTCTTTCGACGCTTGACATCAGGACGTCATTGAACAATTGGCATACAATCACCATGACGCAATGAAGTATTTATACTCGACGAGACAGTATTCTCGTTGTTAGTGTTTGTCAATGGTGCACTAAGCTGTTTAAATTCGATGTGATGCCATGGATAGAGAGGTGTCTTCGAGTTTCCTTAGCCATGGCTCTTGTAAATAACTAGGGACATGGACAAGACGATGAGTGTTTCGTATTTATGTAAGTAACTTTGCTTCATCTTCCTTGCCTTACTAAATTCACGAGAGCAAAAGCCTTAATTAAAATTGCTTTTTAAATTAATGTTTACTCGTTTTGCTGCTAATTAACTTCAACACGACCATAAAAACAAATACCAGTCTGCCTTCTTTCTTAAGGTTACTAGACAAAAATTGGTGCTGAATGTTTTTTTCTTGTTTTGTTTCTATAGAGATCTAGAAGGCCCAATTTTTTACTTTGACCTATTTCTCGAAATATTGATAAATGATAATAACGCCGAAAATGCGATTTTCTCCGCTAACATCAATAAGATTTACAAAACTGCTATTTAATTGATGACATTACAGTTTTGCGTTCGTGCTGCAGCATATGATATAATTAAATTCATTAACATTTCGTATCCAAGGTCTACTTGTTACTAATATTTTCCGACCGTGTTCCAGAAGTAATTCGGCAGTACTGAGACAATAAAGTAATGCATACCCCGACAGTAATCGAAAAGAAATGTTTAAAAATTAAGTTTTAAGTGATTATTCTCTCGAAAACAAAATTGAAAAAAAAAATTATGGATAAGAAAAAGAGTCCGATGCCGGCAAAGATGAGTATCAAGATTAAGCATAATCAACAGCAGAACGCCACCAGTGATAGCGAGGCCAGCGGCGAAACAAACAGTTTAAGTGCGGAAAGCATTGGGGACCACAATGTGAATCCGCCGAAGCCTCCGGCGCGAAAAAAGGGTCGCCGGAGGAGCTCCGAGTGGGAAATCATGGAAGGACTCAAAGACGGCCAGAAATTCGAGAAGAAACCCGCACCTTTCAAAGGATACCTCCATAAAAAAAGAAAGTGGCCTTTGAAAGGTTGGCACAAGGTACCTAAATTTTTTAATTTAAATTCTCAAATGTTTATTTAATTTTTGAATTTTATGCCTTTTAGCGTTATTTTCTTTTGGAAAAGGGTATTTTAACTTATGGCAAAGGTCCTATCGAAATTAACAAGGGCAAAATTCACGGATCACTCGATATTGGTCTTTCGGTCATCTCTAGTAAGTCGACGAGAAGACGCCTAGATATCGATGCCGAAGAATTCATTTACCATCTGAAGGCGAAGACCGATGCGGCTTTCAAGAGTTGGGTGCAACAATTAACGGTCCATCGATTGTACAGACAGCACGTTTTAACCTATGGCACTAAAGTGGCAAGTTTGCTCACTGCTAACAGCGAAGAAAGAAGTAAGTATTGTTATTGTTGGTTATTTTCCTTTTTGTTTTCTCAGTTGTCCTTTTTAAATTATTTCATTTAAAATAGTAACTTTTTGCCAAAGTTTAGACGGTATATTTAAATTAAAATTTATATTGTTTTGTTTGTTTTCTAGTGGTTTTGGTATTTAACATAAACTGTACTTTACGGAAACATCAAATTTTCATAATTCTGTAAATTGCACATACCAAAATTTTTAGTTAAAATGCAAATTGCAAATATAGTTATCAGTTTTATGACGAAAATGAGTAAACATTGCGTGACACCCACATACAAACTCGTTTACGAGATTAATTCTTTATTAATGTAATGGCAAATATTGAATATTTCTATTGATTTTTTTTTTAGTAGTATTAATAGTAATAATTCGGATGGCTCGTTAAAATTAAAACGAAACATGGAACCAATTTTTATGCTTCATTGCAGTCATTGTATCATTAAAATAACATCTGGTAATTTGTTTCCCATTAAATCAACTATCAATTAATGAAAAAGAAAACAACACTTAAAAAATGCATTATGTGTTTTAGTAATTTTAAACTTTTTTCAGAGCTACCCTTGACCCCCGAAATAGTGAGTAGAGACGGCAGTTTGACGCGCGGCCTGAAACCGCTGCTTGTGAGTAGTGGAAACGGCGGCCGCCTCCTGTCCAACTGGTTAATCGATTCGGCCGCATCCATTGAGCAAGTACAAAAAGATGCAACGCTAATTGAGATCAATCTGACTCAATTGACGCGACTGTTGAACACCATTGAATCTCAGGGATGCATAAATTCAGGATATGGTGAAACCGAAGTAATTATCCCATGCAGTGAATGTATTGTCCGACGTTTTAACGGATAATTTGTTGCAGTCTTTGGGCGAGGGTTTGTCCCCGAATGTGAAGAAGGGCAAGAAGTTCGGCCTGAAGAAGAAAAAGTCTACGAAAGGCGGAAGCGTCGATCTCACGATGACTTTCAATCGCGCCACGATTTTAGATTCAGATAATACGTCGCCGCTATCGAACAATTCCGCGGTGTCGGTTTCGCCGGGAGCCACCGGCAACGGTATGAATTTAGCACCCATTTATCCTACGATGGGCCCGCAGAGCTTGCCCGGTGCCACCGATTATCACAACGCCGACCGACATTCCTATACGGCTCCGGACAATCAAGCACGGGAAGATTTTGTAGTACTTGCCAAAAATGGTAATGTTTTTTCTTTTTTTAAATCTATTTATTGGATGTTTGTTTTTAGTGGTGAGTAGTTTGAAATCGACTGCAACGAGTATTTCCAATGAGCGCGATAGACTGAGGGCGGCCTTAGAGGCCGAAGCTAGCGTCCAAAATATGTCAATTGCGTCTACAAATGCAAATTTCGTATCGTCGTTAAAGGCGGCGCTGAATCAAGCGCTCCAGCAGAACGTGGACCTGAAAGCGCGCTTAAACAAGGTCCACGAAATGTCCGACTTGAGCGACATTTCCTCGGTGGACCCAATTTCCGACACTGTATGTAAAATTGTTAGTTCTTTCAGCTGTTGGTCCTCACTTTCGAGATGTTTGATTGTTGATTTTTAGCATCGGCCGTTCAACAATTCGCTCAGTTACAGTAGTTCCTGTGTGAGCGGCAGTGAATTTTTCGACGCCGAAGAACTGACTGCCGACAAGCAGACCAACGAAGAGACACAGGAAGACATCGAAGCGGAAATTAGGACCAGGGGCAGCGATAGTAGTTCAGAGGCTGGCTCGTTGTCCAGCGGCGAGGGAAGCATTAGCTCGGAATCCGAATTGGGCGGCGAATACAATCCGGTAAACAGTTTGACGGATAAAGAAGGTGCCAGCGGATTGACTGGCAGAAGAACAACACTTCCGGCTCCCAGACCGGATACGGAAGGCTTGTCATTGTGGAATCTTCTATGCAAGAACATTGGCAAGGATCTATCGCAGATTAGCATGCCGGTGGCGCTCAACGAACCGCTGAATATGTTGCAAAGACTCTGCGAAGAACTGGAGTATTCGGAGTTGTTGGACAAGGCAGCCGAATTGGATGATCCCTACGAGCGGATGGTCCATATCGCCGCGTTCGCCGTCAGCAGTTACGCCAGCTCGTACAGCCGCGCTGGCAATAAGCCATTTAATCCGTTGCTGGGCGAAACGTACGAGTGCATTCGCGAAGATAAAGGCTTTAAGTTCATTGCTGAACAAGTGTCGCATCATCCGCCAATCAGTGCGTGCCATGCGGACAGCCGGAATTTCACGTTTTGGCAGGAAGCGCGTATCAAGACCAAATTCTGGGGCAAAAGTATGGAGTTCCAGCCTGTTGGCAAGGTGCACGTACTGTTGCCTCGCACAGGTGATTTGTACACCTGGAATAAAGTGACCACGTGCGTTCACAATTTATTCAGCGGACAGCGATGGGTCGATCAATACGGCGAACTGCATGTAACTAATGGACGCATCAATTGCAAACTTACGTTTGCCAAGGCCAGTTATTGGTCGGCCAAGAAACATGAGGTCAGTTTTTTACAGATTTTTTTTTCTTATTTTATTCTGTATATTTATTTATTAATATGTTTTGCTTTTAGGTGGTTGGTGCTGTGTATGACGAAAATGGCAAAACAGTTTTCAATCTCTTCGGCAAGTGGTCGGAAGCCCTGTACTGCGGAGTAGCCCCTTCGGCGAAATGCATTTGGAGAGCCGGCACGATGCCTCCGGACCAAGAGCGTTTCTACGGTTTCACTAGATTTGCAATGGAGCTGAACGAGTTGGGTGCCGAGGCCCCGTTTTTGCCACCCACAGACACCAGGTATCCTTCTTGTGCAATCTGACTAAGACCCATTAATACGATTATTGTAATTTAAAATTTTAGACTGCGTCCTGATCAAAGGGCTCTAGAGGAAGGCGATTTAGATGCTGCGGAGAATCTCAAGATGCAATTGGAAGCGCAGCAGCGGGAGCGGCGAAAAGTTAGGGAGGAAAATAAAATATCCCACGAACCGCTCTGGTTCTCACACCGCAAGGACGATAAAGACGATCTGTGGGAGTACAACGGCAAGTACTGGGAGACGAGAAAAAACAACGGCTTTGCTAACATAAACTTTATGAAACTATGGTAGACACACAAAATAACGCAGACACGCTTCTTCTGCCAGATAAGCGGGCGTTCTACTCTTTGTAAATATGATTCTAACACACGGGTAGATCGATAATTTTATTAACTAAATTATTTTGTATTATATTAATCAATAGTATTTATGGAGTTTTGAGGTCTAACCGCATAGGGAATGTTCGTGTTCGGATTCATTAATCTTTAGAGAATACTTTAAGCAATTGCAGCAACAGCTTAGCTATATCAAAGATTGCTTAGTACGAATGAACGTAGTAATGAAGAGACTAAAGTGTCTTTCGATTGATGGGTTGAAAAGCAAAGTTGCTCAAGGGACAAATTTCAAATACATAAAAAATTTGATAAAATTGTTGGAAGGATTATGGAAACATATCACATATTGATAAATATAAAATCAATTATCAGAATTTCTTATTTATCAAGGATGATATGTTTTTGTTATAATATGTAACTCTTTAAGTAAGTTTTATATCATTTTTTGGGCATTTTAAATTTGTCGCTTGAACTCCGTTACGTTTCGACCTTTCAATTGCGCCATATACTAAACTGAAGCGATTTAAGGAAAATGCGCGCTCGCCCTACTAATTATAAATTTAATAGTCGCTTAATTGGTTCTTGTCGCGGCCTCGTATTGAATTCGTTTTACGCTGAATAATTAATTTTTAAGGTCTACTAATTATATGTCGGCCTCCGTTTTATGCGGCAAAAGAGTCAATATTAGATCTGATAATATTAACTGCGGTTTTTTGCAGTTATATTTCTCATATACATTATATTCTACAGTTTATACCTATAAGTACTAACTATGTGCAAGCTTTTAATTTGTTTTTCTCCGGATAGGAAATGTCAGTGTACGTATTATTATTGTTTTCGTTTGCCTATCAAATCAAACTACTATAATTAAATACTAAATTTTATTTCAAGGCATTCTAAATATGCTATTTGAAGTATACTATTGCATATAAATTTCATTATGTAATATTATTTGTTGGTCTGTGATTACAAGTTATTGTTATGAATAAAATTTTGGGCTACTAATGTTATAAATGGTATACTTTTTTTTTAATTTTTATTTATTGTTTCAAAACGCATTGTAATTGTTTTCAATTAAGTATTTATATTGCCCTCTATTATTTATTTATTATTTTAGGGTTCCGTTAAATTTTACAGTTTTCTATCAACACATAATCACATTTCTAATTTCTAACCTTAAAGATTGTTTACAATCAATCTTTTGTTTGAATTAATTTTAAGTATACATACATATGTGTAATTTGTTATTTAATTCTGTTCAAAATAAGATTATGATGAAGGATGTGGTAGTTATATCATCTGAAAGCCATGAGCTTGCACTTGATACAGCTGGTAATCCTATTATTGAAGACAATCAGGTGCTGCTAGTTGAAAAATCCAGTAAGTTGTCCATTCCAAATAATTATTCCATTGTTTGTAAGTTTAAAATTTAGGTGGTTCTTCTTTGTTTGTTCCAATCACCAATGAATTGAAAGAAGTGTTTAATCTGGCAGTTGATAATGTAAAAATTGAAGAATCAATGGAAGTCCTAGAACCACCTACAGGACCTTATAAGGATCCTGGAAAAACCCCTTATAAGTGGAATAAAACAGCTACTGAAAGGCTTTTGAATTTGTATATTGCGAATTTAGAATCCTTTACTTCCAACGATTTGAAAAGAGATGTTGCCTTTGCAAAAATTGGTTCAATAATGCGTTCAGAAGGTTTCAAATATACTAGCTTTCAATGCAGGGACAGATACAAATATCTGAAGAAGATGTACATTAAGAGTAAGAACAAAGGTAATGCGGAACAAAGGTTTCCGTTTTACAAGTATTTTGAGAACATAAAACAATCTTCAAGTGAATCACATAAAAAATCGTTATCCTATTCTGCTGCTAATATTGAAGAGGTGATGCTAACGGAAGAGGAGGAAGAAAGTCAGAGAGAAGGCTTGGAAGCAGATGCAGCCGCCAATGATGCCGGTGACATTTTTGTACCAAGTCCGAGCAGTCCACGTAAACGTAAGTATTCCACTGATGAACTCAGTGAGGATCCTGAGGAGCGACGTCACCGAGAGTTGATTGGTGTTATTCGTGAAGGTATTGATGTTTTTAAAACTATGATGACTGAACTTATAAATAAACTAGATAAATAGATAAATATTTTTTTAAACATGTTTTTAATTTGTACATTATTAATTTTTTAACTTCAACCCGATACTAATTATATTATTTGTGATGATATTTTTTTATGTTTATGCAGTAATCAAACCTAAACAACCTCCGTTTTTTTTCAATTAATTTTATTGTTTATATTTCTTTATTCCTATTGTTTCAAATTTTGCAGGTGATCAATAACAAAATATTATTTACTCGTAAAACTAAAGGAAATAAATTTTGTCCAATAAAATCAACGGAAAAGTGGCTGCAAATTTATTTTGAACTGAACTAATATTTATTAAAAGTAAACAAATTTATTCTCAATATATCATTTTTAAGCTTATAAAACTAAAACAATTTGCAAATATTACAGGATGTCTGTTATAAGCAGGAGGGCATCGATATTGAAGAAGTATAAAATAAAATCTAGTTTTTTTTTCATTTCTAATTAATGCGAGTGCTTCATTTTTGTAAAATATTTTCAACTTTTTAACTTCCGATTAGACCAAAGCCATGAAAAAAATCATATCTTTCATTTTCATAGTTAATCAAATAATCCTTTTTAGTAATTATTCATGAGGCGGGTGTTCATGCATTTTATTCAATTATTTAATGTGCAATTTTTCTACGGAGTGATTGAGAAAACTTTTCAAATAGTAACATTTTAAAGTCAAAATAACATCATTTTTCCAAAAGGAACCACCCATATTTTGTTAATTATTCTGATTTGAGGAATTGAGGTCTACAAGAAAAGTTAGAACACAAGATGACGTCGCTTCTTTTCTTGAAGGATTCTTTCTTCACGTCATTTAGTTATACGATTATATTAAATAAAAATGGGTAGTAAAATATGAAAAAATTTAGGTATTTTAGTTTAAAAAAGTATTTTTCGAAAATTGTTCTCAACCAACATGTACAAATTTAATAATTAGTAATTAATGTAATATCTGAACACACTTCTTGGTAATGATTACTAAAAGGGATTATTTAATTATCCTTAAAAATGAGAGATATTTCAAAAGCGTGATAGAAAAAAACCTTTGTCTAAAATCGTCTTTATTTTTACAAAGCAGTTGAAATGATTATGTACTTAGTTATCATAATTTTGTTATTGCGTTTACAAGTTATGATTTATTTTTTAATTGCAAAACTTTCATAAAGTATTGTTTTTTTAAGAATTCTTTAGGTCACCATTGCAATTTTAACATTGCATCGGTTTTAAACGCAGAAATAAGTTACCGCTGAAGAATTTTGAGTAAAATGATCTTTGAGTATTTTCAAAAATGAAAAAAAAGTTTTATAGTCTAGTTCTAGTATTGTTGTTTATTGATATCCCTTAAAAAAAACTCGTATCTGATGGTCAAGCCTTGCCGTTGAACAATGAGGCTTCTCCTAAATTCAAAGGAATTTTGGAAAAAGTTTTAAATGCACAAATTATGGAAAATCTCTTTTACATTTAACAGTGTTAGAGCTCTATTAATTTGTTTAGTTAATAAGGTTAAGACGTAGTAAATGTTAAACCTTTATTAAAATATACAATTTGTAAATATCCGTGCATATTACACAACTTTAGATTAAATATACATTCATACCTATTTCAATAAACACTATTTGTACTTAAATTTTACAAGGAGTTTACTATCTATCTAGGGATAAACTAAATAGATTTCATCTTTAAAAATTATAAGTTTCCAGTCTCAGTTTAAAAGAAATTATTAGAAAATCGAACTGCAAAAACTTACAATTATTACTCTTCCTACATATAAAAAATCTCAGTTAGTTTTAAACAAAATATCACGTTTAGACAATCACGTTGCGCTTAACTTTGTTACTTTCTAATACATAGTGTTACAAACAAAAATCCATAATTTAGTACGTAAAATTAAACGAATCACATTTGAAAAGTACTCACGGAACAATCACAAATTGCTTAATTAATATTCTTAAACAGGCAATAATAATAATAATAATTGAAACGCATCAAAGCGAATTATTTCTTAACAGTTACACATTTGATTTTCTTATAAACTAAACGCATACCTTTACGCTTCGTGATCGTTACTCGAGTTAATTCCAATCAAAGCTTCCGTTTGCTCCGAATTGGCATCAATCCGACGAAAACTAAAAGCAAAAAATAAATAAATAAAAATACAAAACATGAAATAAATCAATAACTGAATAATTCAAAAAAGTTTTCCTTACCGAAGTCTTCCTCGACGAAATATCGATAAATAGGCACAACGGATCAGATCCAAAATGGGATCCCAATTCTCATAGTGAGAGAGAATGCTCACTGCCACAAATGCAAGTACCATCGGTATAGTTCCAATATAAAATAAGTAAGGATAAGATACATTCTTCAAAAAGACATCAGCTAACATGGTCATTGGTATAGTCAAACTTATGGCTACTGTTGCCATCAGTGACGATGTCAGAAAGCAACCCCTAAAACAGTTCCAAAAGTAAAAACTACATAATACGAGCAAACAAGATTCCTACCATAACCAAAGCGCTTCCGAGATCACGGTCCCCAAAAGTCCATTTACCAAAAGAAATATTAATTGGTGCTTGGTTGGCAATTCGAATATTTCACACTGGGTGTAGTGGAAGAGGAAGAACAGCGGCCACAGCAGCAAAAGGTTGAACAGACCAACAAAACCGAAAAACAACGGAATGTCTATTTTGTCCTCATCGTCGACTTTCCGTTTCAGGAACACAATGTAAGTGGCGTAGAAGAATGCGCTCATTATAGATAAAACAATGCCCAGTGACACTTGAGATTCCGTCTTCAGTCCTGAGAAGCTCACTAACAACTGAAAACATTTTTTTTACTGTAGTGGTCAAAATCAAAAAAGTTTATAAAAAGTATCTACCGGGTGACACAAATTTTACTACCACCCTTGGACAGGATAGAGGTCATTTATACATTACTTCCGGTTCCGCCGAAAATGGCCCCAACTTTTGAATTTTGAATATACTTTTTTTTTAATAACACTGCATATCTTTTTTAAAGCTTTATTTGATATTTTTGCTCTAAAATTCAAGTTTACTATTCTCAATTACATTTTATCTTTTCAGAAATTAATCAAACTTTTCTCAATTACATATTACGCTTTCTCAAATTATCCTGATTTTTCTGAATTATAAGTTGAAATGGTGTAGATTGATTTTAAAAGATCGATTTTTTGCAATTAAAAAATGAAAAATTACGCTTTTAAACCCTGGATGGTCCTTAGAACGCAAAAAAGTAAAAAAATGCAGAGTTGGCATTTAAAAATCAAAAGTAGGAGGTATTTCCGGTGAAACCAGAAGTGATGTAGTTCAAAAATAAAGATATGGTAGGAGTGGTAGTAAAATTTGTGTCACCCTGTACATAAAAGAAAACTTACCACTCCTGAAATGCTTATCAAAACGGCAACTAATTTCGACATGGTAAATTTATCGATTTGTCCTGAAGGAAAAATAGCGGCCAAAACCAATGTGAATAAACTGGAAGTGGAAGACAGAACAGTTACCAATCCAGCTTCTCCTTTGTCCAGAGCAACTTGGAATGTATAATTTGCAAGAAACCACTAAAAAACAAATTAAACATTACTCTAAATCGAAATAAATAAAAAAAAACGGAAAACTTACTAATAAACAAAAAATAAGCGCTACTTTTGCTACTCTTCCAATTGGGAGTTTAAAGGCAGCTCTTTTGGCCATTTCTCCAGCCCTCAAACTGGCCTGATAACTCAACCGTGCCAATAACGCTTCAGTCGCTTCCAAATCAGACATGTGTCTCACTTCGGCCAACTTGTGGAAACGAACCGATCTAATTGAAGAGTCGTCGCTTTCAGTTCCTGAACTTTTGTCCATATTGTCACTTCTATCTATAGCTTTAACCGGTACATAAACGGGATTACTCTGAAATATACAAAATTAAACCATTAAACAATTGAAATATTTAGAAATTTCAAATGTTACCAGACTTGTGTTTGCTTCAGAATAAAAGTTCTCATCTTCGTGTTCCGGATCAATAAATATGTAACTGTGGTGAGGCTTATTGCAGTAGTCTCTCCAAGGGGGCCACAAACAGAATCCCAACAGGTACAAAGTAAACATGGATGTTTTAACATATGTGCAAAAAAATGGCTTTTCATATTGCTCATGTACATAAATAAACTGAAATTACATAAACTGAGTGTTGAAGTAATGAATTAACTATCAAAAAAGTAATTAATACCTTTGTCAATTCAGAGGAGGAAACCCAAATGATATCAACTAACAAGAGAACGAAGCAACCCAAAATAAACCTTTGTGACTTGCTCAGGATGGAACCTAGGGATTCTCCATCCATTCTAACTAGAATTTCTGCTACTACTACCTTTGAAATTCCGCTTTTTCACCAAGATTTCATCTAAAGCATTGCTAAAGGAGATGCTTTGTTTTGTTGCAGGTTACATTTTCTTTTTGACCCTCGTTTTGCGTAAATACTGTGCGGAACTCTCAAAAATTCATTTATATTGGTCGCTACAGTATCATTGCTCTTGTTTACCACTTTAATTCATCGTTTAAACTGCCTGAATAAATAATCAACAGTCGTAAACACTGTGACGTCCTTTTTTTTTTCTACTGTCAGACATTGACTTGATAATATTGATCGCTGCAGTTGGCAGCAATGCCGCCTGTCAAAAGTCAGCTGTTAATTTGCATATTAAAGGGCTCAAAGGGTTAAAAGACCGGTGCCTTTTGTGACGTGTAAGACAATAAAGTTTTGCCACTTGGCGTCAGTGAGAATCGGTTGGCTCAATTAAATCAGTCAATGCAGGAGTCAAAGGTATTCTAATGTTATAATTATTTATAGTCCGCCCGCCTGTCCCTACTTTATCACAAGTCCTTGGCAAAAAGAGAAGCAATTAAAAGTGCGAAAAACAAAGGATTGTGCCTTTTTTTTCTTCAACCTGAAATTTAGTTTCTACATGTACTGTATACAAAATCATTTAAAATGCTTGAAGGAACCAATTCAAGTGACGAAAACGTTTGCGATAATGTAAGTTTTTTTGCGTGTTGTTTTGCGCACGGCTGAATAAACTTGAACAAATCCAAAACTATCGTAAATCAATACATTCTTTTTTTTTGCTATTAGGATAGTTATCAAAAACCTGAAAATAGTTTTTTTTTATATACGCGAATAAAGTTCGTATTTCCTAGCTGATTATTCAATAAGTATTTAAACATGAAACTAATAATGTTAATTTTTATGGAATTTATATGGAAAGCAACAAGTTTGAATATTTAACATGCACTTTATGTGGAAATGTATGTCTTTGTTGATAAGAAAACAGCGTTACTTATTTTTAACTACTTTTGTTTGGTAATTTTGTTATTATTGTAGGGTCAAACGTAATGAACATTATCAGTTATCTGCTATAAATTCTATCTGTTTTCCTTACGAGTTTTCAGTGCTGCTTTGGAATTCATCACTGATTGTTTCTAATTGTTTTAAACAATTGTTTTCAAGTGCAGATTTTGTAGTTTAATTAATTACTAAATATGGATAATTTACTTGACAGGGTAAAGGATATTTATTACAATTAATTTTTTTGTTCGTTTTATACGTTTTTATACTTTAAATTTAGCGGATTTTTGTTTCATTGCCACTGTTTAATTAATTTTGCAAAATTTCTTATCACTTAACGTTCTAGACTTAGGTCATCAAGTGTTTTAAGTAAATATTGCTGCTGAAAAAAAACTTGTCATTTGCATTTTTGCTAGTTGCTCGGGTTTAAAGTCCTTGATGTTTTATAGCGCTTATGAAGGCGCGTTGCTGCTTTAAATATTATTATTAAAACGCAAAAAACAGTATTTTTGTTACTGAAAACAAAACAAGTATACGGTAGCATTTTTACATAACATTTCGAAGCAATAAAAAGCCGCGCATTTTGAAACATATTCTATATTTAATGTAGTGAAAATATTTTGTAACTATTACTTAATATTTTGATAATATATTAAATAATCTTGTCTTAGGTTAAAGGCCACGCAAGGGCGTCGAGTGGCACGCGCGAATTTCGCGAAGCCACCAAACACGACGCTTTGAACAGTCTCAATAAAGAACTAATGAAATTAGCGGAGAAAGCGTCTCCTATGCAACAGCAAAACGTTAAGAAGGAAATGCAAGGGTTCGCTGATCTATTCGAAAGGTTTTTGGCCGAAGAAGGTCCTTCGGTCGAATGGGATCGCATCGATAAACTTCCTAATGAAGCTGTTCGAAATTACGAAACGTTGAATAACCCGAGCTGCGATATTGTCCATGAAATGTTAGAAAAACTGGTCGTTGTTAAACTAAATGGTGGCTTGGGTACATCGATGGGTTGCCATGGACCCAAATCTGTTATCACTGTCCGAAATAATTTAACATTCCTCGATTTAACTGTTCAGCAAATTGAAGTAGGTGTAACAATGATGTGTCCTTAAGTGAGGACTAATTTTATGTGTTGTTTTAGCACTTGAACAAAACTTATAAAGTTAATGTGCCATTGGTTTTGATGAACTCATTCAACACCGATGATGATACTGAGAAAATCATTAGAAAATACAAGAATTTGCAGATCGAAATACACACTTTTAATCAGAGTTGTTTTCCAAGGATTAATCGCGAAACTTTACTGCCCATTGCTAGAGATTATGAAGTTGATAAAGATTTGGAAGCTTGGTATCCGCCTGGACACGGCGACTTTTATAAGAGTTTCCAAAATAGCGGTCTGTTGAAGAAGTTTCTCGACGAAAACAGGGAATATTGTTTTATATCCAATATCGATAACTTGGGCGCTACAGTCGATATGCGTATTTTGGATTTGCTACTAAATCCTTCGGATGAGAGCCACGAATTCGTAATGGAAGTCACTGATAAAACAAGGGCGGATGTAAAAGGAGGAACTTTAATGCAATACGAAAACAAATTACGCCTTCTGGAAATTGCCCAAGTGCCCAAAGAGCACGTCGACGATTTTAAATCGGTGAAAACATTCAAATATTTCAATACCAATAACATTTGGGCCAAATTGAGCGGTAAGATTTGCAATGACGTTACGAAATGTGCAACTGAAATTTTATTTCCACAGCAATCGAACGCGTCTTAAACGAAGGCAATCTGAATATGGAAATTATCGTCAACAATAAGACGATTAATCACAAAGGCAACAATTTAAATGTTATTCAATTGGAAACGGCCGTGGGAGCTGCAATGAAAGTATTCGAAAATTCGATTGGAATCAACGTTCCCAGGAGCCGATTTTTGCCCGTTAAAAAGACATCCGATTTGCTTTTGGTGATGAGCAACTTGTACAGTCTAAAACATGGATCATTGGTGATGTCTCCTCAGAGAATGTTTCCTACTACGCCATTGGTCAAATTGGGCGACAACAATTTTTCCAAAGTGAAAGATTTCCTAACTAGATTCGCCAATATTCCCGATCTTATCGAATTGGACCATTTAACTGTTTCGGGTGACGTTACTTTTGGAAGAGGAGTTAGTCTGAAGGGCACAGTAATTATCATTGCTAATCATGGAGATCGAATTGATATTCCTTCGGGTGCCCTTTTGGAGAACAAAATTGTTTCGGGCAATTTGCGAATCTTGGATCATTAGATTTTTTTTATATAAAAAAAATGCAATGTAATTGTATGTACAAAGTACTTTCGAAAATGAAATAAACTTATATTTTATAATATATTTTTTGTACAATCACTTTATATAAATTATAAGCCTTGGTTTAACAATACTTATTGAAACCCACAGTTTAAAATAAAATACATAAAAAATTATTAATAAATGTTTGATAACTATACCTTTTAAAATAACAATTAAAAAAGCTGCAACAGAAATATATATTAAAAACAAATGGCTGCTAATGGTTCAAAATGCGTAGATTTCCAGAAATAATTTTGTTTTCTAAAATGGCTCCAGCAGGAATATCAATGCGCTCGCCGTGATTCGCAATAATTATGACGGTTCCCTTAAGAATAACGCCTTTTCCAAATGTGACATCACCGGAAACTGTTAGATGGTCCAATTCTATTAAATCTGGAATATTGTCGAAACGTCGCCAAAAGTCGGCCACTTTTGCAAAATTTTGGTCGCCCAATTTAACCAGCGGAGTAGTGGGAAACATCCTCTGGGGAGACATCACCAAAGATCCGTTTTGAAGGCTGTATAAATTGCTCATTACTAAAAGCAAATCCGATGTTTTCTTAACTGGCAAAAATCGACTTCTTGGAACGTGAATTCCGATTGAGTTTTCGAACACTTTCATTGCTGCTCCAACTGCTGTTTCCAATTGGATCACGTTTAAATTGTTGCCTTTGTGATTAATCGTTTTGTTGTTAACAATTATTTCCATTTGTAGATTATCTTGGTTTAAAATACGTTCGATTGCTGTGGAAATAAAAGATTTTTGTAGTTTTTAATGGATACTTTTTGCATTAAGACTTACCGCTTAATTTAACCCAAATATTATTTGTATTGAAGTATTTGAATGTTTTCACCGATTTAAAATCGTCGACGTGCTCTTTGGGTACTTGGGCAATTTCCAGAAGACGTAATTTGTTCTCGTATTGCATTAAAGTTCCTCCTTTTACATCAGCCCTTGTTTTATCAGTGACTTCCATCACGAATTCGTGGCTAATTTCCGAAGGATTTAGAAGTAATTCCAAAATATGCATATCGACTGTGGCACCCAAATTATCGATATTAGATATAAAACAATATTCCCTCTTTTCGTTGACAAACTTCTTCAGCAGACCGCTATTTTGGAAACTCATATAAAAGTCGCCGTGCCCTGGCGGGTACCAAGCTTCCAAATCTTTATCGACGTCGTAATCCTTAGCAATGGGCAGTAAAGTTTCGCGATTAATCCTAGGAAAACAACTCTGATTAAAAGTGTGTATCTCGATCTGCAAATTCTTGTATTTTCTAATGATTTTCTCAGTGTCATCGTCGGTGTTGAATGAGTTCATTAAAACCAACGGAACATTAACTTTATAAGTTTTGTTCAAGTGCTAAAACCACACATTAAATTAGTCCTCAATTAAGCGCACATCATTGTTGCACTTACTTCAATTTGTTGAACGGTTAAATCGAGGAATGTTAAATTATTTCGAACAGTGATAACAGATTTTGGTCCATGGCATCCCATTGAAGTGCCTAACCCACCATTCAGTTTAACAACGACCAATTTTTGCAACATTTCATGAATGATATCTAAACTAGGATCTTCCAATGTAATGTAATCTCTAATTGCATCATTTGGTAGTTTTTCGATGCGGTCCCAATTAACCGAAGGTCCTTCTTCGGCCAAAAAGCGTTTGAAAAGATTGGCGAATCCTTGCATTTCTTTGCGGATGGCTTCCTGTTGCGTTTGGGGTGCTTTTTCAAGCAAATTTTGGAGATCCTTGTTCAGATGATTCAAGGCATCTTGTTTGGTAGCTTCTCGGAATTCTCTTGTGCCACTTGAAGCTCTTGTTTGAGCCCTTACCTATATTTGATAGAAATGTTAATATTAAAAATAACATTTATTATATAAATAAAATAAAAATACTATGTCTATTAAGGAATCCATTATCTTCAAAGTAAAAAAAGGAAATTTTTGCGCGATTTTTTTTCAGTTGTGACTTGTGAGTGCTACGAATTACACAACGCTACTAAAACGTTTAAGATTTGTAAAGAGTATTTATTACAGATAAGTGCTGATAATCGTTTTTGTAAATGAATAACAATTAATACTTTTTTCAATAGTTTCATTGAAATAAAATACATTAAACACATTCTCATAGCATTTAGCATCACTATTTATTTGTGTAAGATAATAAAAATTCTTCCTACGTTAATAAACATACAAATTAAAAAAATGTTAATTAATCGCAAAATTTGCAAATGCTTATTCTGTTAAAATATATATTAAGTTTTTAAAATAACAATAATAACACCCTTTTGAAACAAATAATTTAAATTATCGCAATAATTTCAAGTCGAAAATAAAATATTTCTATCCACGTGGTAATTTTCTTGGACGTAAAAAAATTTAAATTATTTTCTGGCTGGCATTATGCATTGAATAAATTTTCAAAATGCCTTAAATATAAAAAAGTACCCAAAAATAAATAAAATTAAACCAAGAAGAAAATTCTCCCCGAAAATTACAAAAACAAATTAACAAATAACAGATAAGAGCAAAAAACCAACACTTCACGATTCCAATGATAACGTAAAATATTAGTAAATCTTATCAGCATTGAGCGGAGGAGTCTTACCGGTAAATTAAGCATTTTTCGAGACGACTAATTAAATTAAACAACCAAGAAAAAAAGTGTCGCAGATAGCGCATCTACTTTTATACTACGTCGATTTTTTCCACACTGCTGTTCTAAAGAGGCAATCAGCAAAGCAACAACGTTAACAAGTTTGTTAAAACTATACAATAGTGGGGATCAATAGTGTTTGTTTCGTTTTTATGTTTAGTTGGATATACTCGTATACATAATGATTGCTTTGAGTTTGTATTGTTAGACTAAAGAAATTGAATAATTTTCCTTGTGAATTAATTAACCTGCTACATTTCATTAAATTTTAATTATAAAGAATATAATATTTCAGAAACAAAAGTCCGAATTGAACAGATAGACTTGTTGGAAACATATTGGCGAGATTTCGAAGGATATGTCGAGGTTGCCACATTTTGCTGCAGGAGTCGTAGTTAAAGGATTCGGAAGGGGATCAAAACAATTAGGTACCTATATGGATTACTTTTTATAGCTGATTTTTGAGTAGTTTTTAGGAATTTCCGAATTTCATTAGATTTACGGGTCAAGGTTTAAATACTTTGTAGTTTGGTTTGGGTTGCGTAATGCAGATGTCGTATTTCGCAAACTATTATAATTATTTAAAAGATAAAAATTAAAAGAAATGTTATTTCAGGGATACCAACAGCTAATTTTCCGGAAGAAGTGGTATCTGCACTTCCATCGAATGTCGAAACAGGCATTTATTGCGGCTGGGCAAAAATTCGCAACCAAATTCACAAAATGGTCATCAGCATTGGATGGAATCCATTTTACCAAAACCAGAAGAAGTCAATGGAAACGTACGTGATGGCAAAATTCGACGATGATTTTTATGGCGAAATTCTGAAAATTGTAATTGTGGCTTACTTAAGACCCGAAAAGAACTTTCATTCGCTTGAAGCACTTAAAGAGGCCATTAATAATGATGTTCATCAAGCAGATGCATTGTTGGATGAAGAACCTTATAAAAAATTCAAAGACGATCCATTTTTTAACGAGGAAAAGAAATGAAATAAATAAATAACTTTAAAACAATTTCTATTTGAAATTACATTTGGTCATGGATTAAAACTTAAAATAAATATTTTTACTAGAAAAAATAATTAATAATTTATTGCTTCATTAGGGTTGTTGACTGCTTCAGTTTCTTCTTGATTGTTGTTTGAATACTTTTCAACAATTGCAGCCCAGATGCGTGGATACCTGGTCTGGACGAAACGGGCCACTCGTCCAACGTTATTCAGTTGGGCCCTATTGCAATTTTGACAGTTGTTGCCAATTATTTCAGGTAGTGCAGCTAAATTAAAATAAATAGAATTGATTATTAATTAATTAAATAGGTAAATTGCCTAAACGAAGTATATCCAAAAATAAATGTTTTTTTTTTAATTTGATAATAACTTATAATATAATATATTTATTTGTTTTAATTTATTTTAGAAGAAAAAAAAAGGTTGAAAATAATGTAAAAAATCTCAAAGCTGTTATAATTCCTATTGACAGGGAAAAAAAAATTGAAATTTGTGACTTGGTCGTCAAATGTTTTTATCAATAAAAACTAAGCAAAAACTAAGAATTACGTTTAGTTTAAATAAAACTTCTAAATCTAAGCATTTAACTGTCTTTATAAAAATGTTAATTAAATTTTTGTAACTTTATTAGTTTTCTAGATATACCGAAAAGCTCCCGGAAAAGCCATTTTAGTCTTTTCGAATCATATTTCCTTATAACTACCAATTTAATTAACTGAATCAATTTCAAACTTTAGTTTTGGGATTTCACTTACTGGTACTTAAAGAAATTAAATAAAATTTAAAAATTAATTCAAATATTTTTATATAAATCTATATTTATAAAAAGATACATAAAACAAAAAAGACCGAAATATTAATCTAATATTTTATTATTATTGAAACAATTATTTTTAATTTAAAAAAAGTGAAATTCAATTTTTTAAATAAGGATTAAATTATTAATAACAAAACATTAAATATAAATTAGTACTGCTTGTACTTTTTCAGTTACAGCTAAAAGCTCCTTCAGTGGCCTGTTTTGATGAGACGAAGAGCTTTTCCTCATAACTTATTAATTAGTTGGTGAAATTCAATAAAATTTTCAGTTTTAGAATTAGTTTTAAAGTAGCTTTATTATTGTTACATAAAAATTTTAATAAATGTTTATTTATAACAAAATACTTGCCAACAAAATTAAGAAAAAAATTCAAAATATAAGTACAACTATTGCATTTACTTTTAGGCTATTTAAAATCAAAAATATCACCAGTATAGTTGCTTTTTAATATAAATAAACACAATTCCATTATTGGGTTAGTAACAATAAATATTGCAATAAATATAAATAACTTAATAACAATTTATTAGAACTGCTCCAAATGAAAAGTGTTTTTTTTTTTAATTTAATTTTTTTTTTCTAATCTTTTCATCACCACTTAACTTTATTTTTTTTTTATTTATTATTATATAGATAAATATATTATTAATAATAAAGAATAATAAATACCTTTGATTTGTCTGCCCCATGCGTCGCATGGAGCTTCATCTAAAGCGCATAAAAGTTGTCTTTGAATATAAGTGGCTCCCTGTGCCTTCACCTCAAGTCCAATAATGGAAATACAAATAACTAATTTTAAAATTAATAACTTGGAAACTTTCATTTTAAGTTTTTGTTAATTCTTTCACAGTTTTTGTTTTTAGAAATAAAAAATGCGAGCTACAATACATTTTACTTACTTTTATAGACATATTTTAAATGCAAAAAATAGTGGGGACCAAATTCGGAAGTTGCGTGAAGGATCTAATGCTCATTAACGAAGTAATGTTATAATAACAATTATTGTGACAGTGGTGTCGTCTTCGGTTTCACTTTTTAATGCATTTTGTAGACATTCTCCTTATTATTTATTGTTAAGGTTTCGCGCAATTAGCGACACGAGTTTGAGTAATACTTGGTGCGAAGAATAAGAGGAAGTGCAGTAATAATCGATGTTAAATAAAATATAAACTAATAATATTGTGTCTTAATAGTTTATAGCAATGTCTTTTTGAAAGTTTCCTTTTTTTGGCTTAAATTGAATTAATATTTGTAGCTATTGCCTTGAAATATTAATTTTTGTTTCAATTTTAATAATTTTTAATAGCCTTTTTACTGTTTTTATTGCAAAATAAATTATATTTAAGTGAGGTTTAAACAAATATTAGCGTTTTAAAAGTTTATTAAATAAAATCATTTGTTTGGTTACAACATACTGATGATTATTAAAATTTGTAATATTTTTAGAGGACGAAATTTGTTTCGCAATAGAATAAATACAATTTTCTTTAATTTTGCCAGCAAAAAAATGTAATAAAAATTTAAGATTTGAAATTGCATTTTTATAATTATGATTTAAACATTAAACACTAAATATAAGTTTAAAAAAAATTGTTTTAAATAATGTTTAAAATTACAAAAAAAAAATATTACAACAGTTTTTCAATATTTAAAAATTAATAAAATATAAAGTAATGACTAAATAAAACTGCATTTGTTAATACTAAAAACTTTAACTAGTAAACCAAAGATGTCAACATTTACTAATAAAATCCAAAATTCTGCGTAACTAAAACTATTTATACAAAGATGGCACGGTAATAACTTATTTAACAAAAATAAAAATTACAAAATAAGCTTGCTATCACTATTTAAATTTAAAATATTTTTTTAAAATGCCAAACAGAAATTAACTTTGTAATAAATGTAATCTTCCATTCTTATTTAAACATTTATTTGAGCCAGTATTGCTCAAAATCAACGAAAAAAAAATTGCCAATTGCAAAATGACAAGAAAAATTTATAATCTTTGAGCGAATTCATGCATTTCGTTTAATTAATTACATTGCACAATGAAAAATTCATATAGAGTTTATTTGCTCGAGCGCGTTATTTTTTTATTTATCGAGGCATGGCATTGTGCAAATACGAAGACTTAATTATCGTGGACAAAGAAATCTTAATTCATCTGGTAAATACTAATAAATTAACGGTGCGATTTGCACGTCAGGCCCGATGTGTGTGGTGCGCGACAGATTCACACGGTTTCTGGACGATTTGGAAAAAAACCTGCAAAAAAGTGCAAGTGTACGCGATAACTGCAAGAATAACTTATAAATTACGAAAATTGCTGCATATCTTTCGAATTTTCATTGATTTTTTCTCTTTTAATTAATTTTTTTTTTAGTTGCTTATGAGCAATGTTGAATATTTTAATTTGTTTTTACTACAAAATAATGAGAGTTTTGTTTAAATAAAAAAACTTCAAAAGTTTGAAACTGCTACTGAAATGATAAAAAAAAACTGTTAAAAACGAAACTTAATGTATGCAATTGTACCAAAAATTGAGGAAAGTTGATACTTTTTTATAATCAAATTTAGTTAGTTGGTACCTGCATTCAGCCATCGGCAGCATTAATTAATTGCACTTGAGCATTATCTGGAAAAACGAAAGTCGCGGTTCAAGGGCCTTAAAGTTTTATCTACAGTCAACATACGTACATTAAAACAAGTATTAAACAAAATGTAAGCCTAAAAAGTCTAAATAATAATTTTACAATTTATTCAAAAAAGGGATTACATTCAGAAATTACTAATATTGCCCATGAATGATTTTTTACTTTAATAATTAATTAAATAAAGGCAGAAGAAAAAGGATACATTGAGGAAGAAAAATGTACTGTATGTACAATACACCAAAGGAAGATTATACTGAAGAAGTTCAAGACACGTGGATAACCCAGAATGTAGTGAAAGTGGCCCAGCAGAGCCCCTTCTTCTCCTATGGAGAACATTAAAAAAGAGATTTTCGGCTGCGAGGACCACAAATCTACCTATCGTGGCGTTGTTCTTCACTATCATCCAGCTATATCTAACTGCGTGCGTAGATAATAGGTCCATTGCTCGCTGGCATCATCTTCGCTCAAGACTCGTTCTTTTTTTTTATCAGGTTTTTGACATTCACTCTGCGATGCATCTGTACAACACACATAGGTACATATGTGCATGAATAATGTACGAGTGCGTCCACTTTTTCATATTTGGAAAATAAAAATTTAAATTGTTGCTTTTTGAATTTTTTTTTCCAGAATTATTTGCATTTTAAATTTACAAAAAATCAGAACATTGTTGTTTTATTTTTATTTTAGTAAGTTTTATTTGCATTTAGAATAATAAATAGGTTTAATTTTTGGGAGTTTATTTATTTCTAAAATACAGGGATGGCAAAAAATGGATGGATAACAACCGATGGTTTCAAAAAAAAATTTCTACTAAAGTTCCGGCCCTAAGATACTCCACTTATTTTATATTTTTTGTTATATTTCATGACTCCTACTTCTGTAGGGATACTGATTCATTTAGAATGTAGTACTGAAATGAAGGTTTTGATGAAAAAATAAAGTTAATATTAAAAATTCGTTTTCTTATTGTCTTTTTTGATTGTGACTAGTTCGGTTTTAATTTTGATCCAAATTGCGGTATAATACATAATACTTCAATAAATTTTATTGAAATTGATAAAAATGTAGACTTAATTTAAAGTTTTGTTCCAAACTTCATATGTTTCACATTCTTTTTCGAGTATTTAATTTGCATTAAATACGAATTTGGTTGCAGTTTCGTTAATTGTTTGGCTGATCAGTTTTTTATATTTTTTTTTCTAAATTCCCTGATTAAAATCTGTTAAGTTTATTTACCTTCATTAATTACAGATTTTTTTTAGAATTGAATTCTATAATTTTAATTTGGGACACAGAGAGTAATTATTAAGTAATGCTTTTTGAAATACATAGTTCCATAAACTATGTTAATTTTTTATTTTTTATAAAGAAATATCCAGAACTATTTTAAGTTTTTATTTAAAAAGTCACTTTATTCCTTTCCTTGTATAATTTCCAGATAAATCAATATGTTAATTTCGACATTAGTTGTTAGGAAAAGTGTTTCAAGCCTTCATCTCAATCTCTCATAAATGGCAAAAATCAAAATGTTGGCAATAACAAAAGAACAAATGACGATAGGTAAAATCGGGCGAATTTTTTCCACAGATATTGTCACTCTTTTTTTTATACGTGTAATTTTTTGAGATCTCCTACATGAGACAACCAATTTGAT
>JASKGO010005834.1:0-18290 GCA_030556065.1 Holobus sp. GC000080
ATAGCTTAATAAATTGTCTTTAAATATTTCAATCAAATTTTTAATTTGAATAATTTTATGAATTTATACAGGTTGTTAAAATTTAAAGTTTTATTTATTTCTTTTAAGAAAAAAGTTGAATAACATTTTTATAAGTAATTTTAATAACAGATTTAATATCCTTTAAAATGACACTAAAATTGTTGCTCTAGCTAAATTAGTTCAAAAGTTATGAATTATTTTCACTTTGGCGGGTTCGTCGCTTGACTTACTTTTTGTCGCTTGACTAACGCAGTCTCCATGTAATTTAAATGGGCCGCTCAAATGCACAAAGTACTTTTATAAATTTTGTTATAAAAACCAAAAGGGTGGACCGATTTTTAAATTTTTTTCTTTATATTATAGCTTAATAAATTTTCTTTAAATATTTCAAATAAATTTTTAATTTGAATAATTTTATGAATTTATACAGGTTGTTAAAATTTAAAGTTTTATTTATTTCTTTTAAGAAAAAAGTTTCATAACATTTTTATAAGTAATTTTAATAAAAGTTTTAATTTCCTTTAAAATGATACCAAAATTGTTGCTCTAGCTTAATTAGTTCAAAAGTTATGGATTATTTTCAGTGTGGCGGGTTCGTCGCTTGACTTACTTTTTGTCGCTTGACTAACGCAGTCTCCATGTACTTTAAATGGGGCGCTCCGCGGAAAAAAAGTACTTTTACTAATTTGTTAATAAAAAATAAAATAATGGACCGATTTTAATAATTCTTTCATAAAATTACAGCCAAATAAATTGCCTTTAATTATTTACAATAAATTAAAAAATTATAAATTGAAAAAGCTATGATATTTGCAATTGAAAATTTAATAAATTAGCAATCTATCAAATTACTATCAATTTCAAATCTATCATTCTTTGCTACTACAAATAATTAAACAAATAAACTTTTATTTACCACACACCATAATATATCCATCGGAAAGTTAAAAAACAAGAAGGAAATATAACGTAACGATGAGGAATATAAGTGGTAGAGAACTGCAACGAGCTCAAAGTATATTACGATCGTCGTGACCACTGATACATATTACCGATAATGCAATTTGTCAATTATTTATAGTATCGGTTAATTTACTAGCACACCGATGCGCAACTTATTTAAAACGAACGCATTACCTTATAGATTTTATTAAGCACGAGTTTTATCGAATTGCACAATCAGCACCATCATCATCGTCATCATCGTCATCGACATCATGACGATCGTCATCGGACTCCATGTACCGGATGATTACAATAAAATCAGGTTCAGCACATAGAACTGGATCTTATCATTTATCAGATCAGCCCATATAGCCTATATTTACACGCAACCAGAAAGAATAACAGTTCATTTTTCAGGTTTTCCAATAGGTTTTCCAATGTAGTAAATAAAGCTCTTTTTATTAGAATTAGCTGGACACTTAAACTTACAAGTGAGCATTCAGCTGAGCCTATTAAAAAGTGTGTGTGTGTGTGGAAAGTTAAAAAATATAATATAGAAACTCGCTTAATTAATTTTTGTGCACGTTTTATATTGGTTTTTCGTTTGGCAGTAAACACGAAGACCATTTTTACCTTTCACGTGTTCCGCTATGTCAATGCTATGTGAAGAACGACACATTTTTCGTGGGTTGTAATGCTATACAGGATATTCTGAGAAATTTTTAAGTTTTTAAAACTTTTTCAAGTGCTAAACTATAAAATGTCATTAGAAAAAAATTCAATTTGTTTAAAAACATAATTAAAAGCTGATTTTTTATTTTAATTATTTCAAAAACTATTAAAAATTAATTGCTGTAAATATTCAAGTAAAAAATAAAAAGTTAAACATATTTTTAAATAGAAAATTTTAAATAATACTAAAAGTAAAACAATAAACCAAATAGAAAATAGGAGACCCTGTATTAAAAACAAAAAAAAAATAAAAAGGTACCCACTTCAAATCAAATTACACCAACGTAATTTTTCTAGATGCGTATCTCAAGCGGCATACTCTCTTAAAGCATAAAAAACAAGATGAAATGTAATGTAAATAACAGGTGTATTAAACGTCGGTAGTAATAGTAATGAAGGATCCATATTATATCTATCTACAACTGCATGTAACTTAAAAGCTTACATCAGACGCAGCTCAGCTCAGCTAATTTCTTGTGACTGATGAAACCATATGGGATTAGTTGTTGGATGGTCGGATGGACGGATGGACGAAGGATGGATGGATAGATCTTCTAAAATATGCTGCTGCTGAGTACCTCAGTCAAACTATTGGCGTAATAATAAATAAATAAATTTATAAAAAAAAAAACAGCTAAATTACGAAACGTTGATGAACAGAATTTATTAACAGCTTGCTTTTTATCGTTTAACTGATTGCTTATTTATTGCTGCCACTTTAATGTTTATTTAAACAGAATTTACTTTTTCAAAGCGCGTCTCTCATTACTTTCCGTTTCGCGATGATAATGGTTCCTGATTGATGGGAATTTCTTTTTTGCGGCGTTTCTTCAACAGCTCTTGAAATCTAAATTATTAAGATGAAGTAGACGATGAAGAAGAAGAAGAAGAAGAAGGAAAAAGAGAAGATTGTTGATTTTTAAACACCAGTAATTGCAGATTTATTAATTCTAAGTGTTTTTTATTTTTTATTTTTTTCTTAAGAATTGCTAAGCCTTCCAATGAAAAATAAATGCCAATTGGTAATTTCTATTTGTAAGTTGCAAATTAATTATTTTATAATAAGGAAAAGCTTGTTGTTAAACATTTTAATTAATCCCAATGAATATTAACAACAATCTAGAAATTAATTTGCATTAATTCTATAAAATATTTGATATAGTTTGATTAGCAAAATGATCAAAAAATTGTCAGCAAGACACAAAAAAATGTCAAAATAAAACAGCAAAAAATCAATCAGGCAAGAAAAGCAAATAAAAAACGAAAACTACGGGAAAACTATTAAAAATCCTAACGGTTCCATTAATATACTTTGCATTCCATCATTACAATTCCTGAAGCTGTTTCCACAGCCTTTTCTTCGCGGGAGTCTTATTATTATGCAATGGACGAATTAATAAAAGAAATAAATAATTAACAATTATTATTTTGCAAAGAAGACGAATGCAGGCAATTACGAAATCTATATATATATATATATATATATTGTTTAATGGCTTAAAAAGTAATAAAAGTCCATGTAGGGCTAGGTTATCTTATTGAAAAATTCAGTGATTTATCGGTTGAACAATTTGCTGGTGCCTCGAGTACTTATAATATACGAGGAGTACAGTACCTACGATATATATGTATTATAAACATATACTATATAATATATATACATGCATACGGAAAATAAATACAACAACTATGTGTTTGTGTGTGTGTGTGTGTGTGTGTGTTAGTATATTATGTACCCTATACGTAGAGTGAGAATCTCATTATGAAACTTGTGTGGTGTGTGGTGTGTGGTGTGTGGCTTTTTTACCCACACAGAATACAGAAACTCTTCTATAAATAATTGCACACAATGCCTTCCACGACAAATTGAATTAAGTGGAACACATAGCCGTTTACTTTGTTTGGGTTACTTATACATTATACCTCTACTCTACGGTGATATTGTTCTCGAAAAGTGTACGAGTATAAATTATAATTGCTTGTCATTTGCAATTACCTACTTACTAATTTTTCTCACTTGGTTTTCTTATTTTCTTCCTTACTTATATTTAATTTTAACGAATTATAAATAAATTATATTAATATTTGAACAAATAGCAGATTTTATCATTTAGATTTTTATGTTATTTAACTTTGGAATGTGCAAATAAAAAATTTTGCGATTTGCTGTTTACCGTTTAATTAAAAACCAAAAAACTGTTTTCTATTTTCTTTTTAGTAATTTAGTTAAATTACTACTACAACAGAAGAAATTCTTCGAAGTATAAAATAAAATTCCATTAAAAAAATTGTTTTTTTTTTTTAATTGCTAAAACAAATTAAAACTTAAAAATGAATTTTTCAGAAATTATATCAACCCTTAAATTTAAAAAGCGATGCTTTAAAATTAATCGCCCGGCGAAAAATCTAAATTCCAAGCTGAAGAAAACGGCAAAAAACCAAAAAAGGTAAAGAAATAAGCAGCAACAGCAGCCACAGCAAACAAAGTACAGTGAAGAAGTAATAGCTTTCGAGATGAAATAAATGTCGGTGGAAATCTATTACGGGAAAAGCGGGCAGTGAATCAAGGGCCGCTCTTCGAGTGGATGAAAGTTGAAAGCTCAAACGGATTCGTTTAAATTTTCCGAATGTCTGTGTGGGGCTTGTGTGCATTGTGTGTGTGCGTGTGCATGTGTTGAATCTGTACGTTTCAGGCAATAACTTTTGGCGCGACGCGGTCCATATATAAATTATGTCCGACTCCCAAGACAGAAATATTTATTTCGTTTGAATTATTTGCCTCCGCACAACTGACACAGCTCTCTGGCGGAAAGTTATTGCACTTTATTTCCACCATTCTAACTCTTTCTCAAACTAATCATTTCTTTTTTATTTTTTGTGTTTCTTTTTTATATTTAAATTTTTTAATTTTTAATAATAACTAAATTTTACCCGTATAAACAGTAATTTTGTTTAGTTTTTTTTTTCGAGTAGTTTGCATGATTTTACTTTAAAAACTAAACGTTTCTTGTGTAATTAGACCGCGGTCAAATGAATGATATACTTTATGGCTGCTGCTGCTGCTGGGATTTAAGGATTTAAGTGTCGGAACAAAGTGAAAAGCGATCGAAATCTTGCCTTTCCTCTGCATTTTTAGCTCAACACTTAACACTTTTAAAACGATTGGATCGATTACCATCGGTTTACATTTAAAGAGGTGCAATTAAAGGTAAACCGTATGTAAATACCAGTAGATCGTGGCCATTATCAATCAATATCGATGATAAGATCTCCGAGAATATGATGCCTTTTTATGCTCTCTTTTTTTTCAATAAAGTTACTGGGAAAATCGAATCGATTTATTCTGGAAAACGATGTAATTACTTCGGTTTTAAGTGAATCTATTAAACATTTAAACCACTTCAACAACGAAAAAAGAAAAGCTTTTCTAAAAAGTCCTGACTACTTTTTTCTATATTATTAATTTTTGCTTTGTTTTAAAATAAAATTTCTTATTATAATATTTAAATAATATAAATTATAATAAAAATAAATATAAAATAAAATCAATACGAATTGAAAAACAATTTAAAAAGACATGGAAGCAATTAATTTATTAAACCTTAATTAAGGAAGCCTTTAAATATATATATATTTTTTTTCCAGTTACTTTTCTTTGACGATGACAAATAGAGAAACAAATGGACATAAAATAATCGACTGAAATACCGTTTATTGGTGAAAATAAAGCAGCGACTCGTCCGCCTGTGTAAATAATAAAGTATTATAAATGTAATAGCGGTATGCAGCAGCCATGAAAAGCACTTATAAATAATATAAAGAGAGGAGAAGAAATGATGTGCTGCAGTTATAATAACCAAGTAAGTATAGCATCCATCTATTTATTTATTTATATACCGTGTATTTATTTATATAGGTGGAACTTGTACGCGATCCGAGTAATTGATAACGACATTATTTATCGCCACTAGCGTTTATATGACTCTTTAATATTTTTTCAACACACACACACACACACACAGACACACACACAGACACACACACACACACACATACACATACACACAGAGAGAGAGAGACTAATGCAATGAGTCGCAGCAGTCAATAATAAAAGAAGACGTGTCTCATCTCTTCGCCAAAGCCACAGCCAGCGACAGCAGCCTCCAAGGGAACGTCGAGTGCAATCATTGCATTGCCATTGCAGACCGACGAGCGACGATGCACTTCGAATTCGAATTTCAGACTTACTTTAGTTTATGCACCTTGTATTTTATATCATATACTGAGTCATCACTTAATTCGTTAAATAAATTTTGTAAAACTTTCTTCTGGTTGAAATTTTTTTAATTAATTTTTTTTAGGTAATGTTTTTCTAGCAGAAAAAAATGAAATTAATTATATTTGCAAAGAAAACTTAAAAATTAATAAAACAGTTCACCCTGTATGGCAAAACCGAGGTGGAAAAATTGGAGAGAGATGAAGAGGAAAAGATCATGCAACGAACGTAAGGCTTGAATAAAATTATTACGTTCTGTTCGTTTTTATCGTTCCACGTATTAATTTCGACTCATTAACTCCCCGCACGAAATCAACGCATTTATAAAATATTAAGCGAACATAAATAAATAATAATGTTATGCATTTATATAGGTACAGTCTCGGCCTCAGCGGTAATATTCAGCTTCTTCAGCTCAGCTCGGCTCTGTGGTGTTGGAGGTCGTAACGATTTTTGCCCGGCCGCTCCGTTCTTTTATTAAATTTCATATTTTTTATGCGATTTTAATGAATTTCATTTGTCCAATTAAATCTAATTATATTTTATTGGGTAAATTCCGCACAATGTGTTTTTTCCTTTTTCTTCATTATTCTTAGGAATTTCTTATAATTTGCTTCTTGCTTTTCATATGAGCATAAACAATCAGTTATTTCTTTAATTTTTATTAAATTATTATTCTATAAATTACAAATATTTTCTTAGTTTTTTATTATTTAATTTTATGCAAGAGTAATTTAATTATTTTTGTTTTAATAATTTGCATGCATAAAATTTCTTATAGTTTATTTCAATCACTTCGTAACTCTCATAAACTACAGAACAGAACTTTTTAATTCATTAATTCATTTAAAAAAACCGTTAAATTTTAAATTTTCAACTGAATTTATATTCCCAACATTCTAAAAAAAAATATTTAATATAAAATTATTTAATTTAACTGTAACTTTTTCAAATGTAAAAATAATAAAATATTTATAATTTTAATTAAAAAAACCTTCAGAAACTGTTGAAAAGAAATGCTAAAAACGCATCGAAAAAAATATTTTTTCTGCAATACTTTTTTGTGTTTTTTTTTTTTTCTACAGGACAACAAAACATCCTGTGCAGAGGATAATAAATATAAAACGATATTAAACCGTTGACGTCCGCAGTTCAGCATCAGTAATAACTACCCAGTTTATTTTTTATTTTTTTATAATTAACATTTTTTTCCGTTTGGTTTGGTCCGAGCCGAGGAATATAGCATTAGCAAGCAACGCAGGAGAGACGAAGAAGAAGCCTTTGAAGAAGGCAAGTATATATAACTAAGTAAAAGAAAGCAAGCAAACAACCTATTGCTAGATGGATTGATGGATTCCTCCGATTATTGTTAGATTTATAGAGCCGTCAAGCGAGCCGGACGTGTATTGTTATAATGAGGATGCCGAAGGATTGGACGATTGACGGAATCCTGACTTGTCTACCACTAACTAACATCATCGACTCCTTTGCTTCTGATGCTCCTCACTTCCCCACACGTCGCCTCTTACCTCTTACGTCTTGGCTCTTACCAATCTTTTTCTACAGTTCTACACATACAGTGTATACTATAGTAGTATAGAATGCAAAGCAACTATTTCTTTAAAAAAAAAAACCTGATTGTCAGCTTTAATTTACTAATAAGCTCATCATTAATCAATTTTATTCAATTTCATTCAATTTTAAATTGCATTTTGTTGCATTATTGCATTACCCTTTTTTTTTCAGAAACTTAATTTACTTTTCCTTTGTTACAATGCCATTTTTTTTAATTGATTTAAATTTTTATTATAAACAAAAAAAGCAAAGAAATATTTTGTTAAATAATTGGAAAACCCTTTTTAAGCTTTTGAAAGTTTTAGTAAACACCAGAAAAGAAGAGAATACAATTAAAATTGTATGCAAATGCAGTGA
Source organism: Holobus sp. GC000080 (assembly GCA_030556065.1). Classification (NCBI taxonomy): domain Eukaryota; kingdom Metazoa; phylum Arthropoda; class Insecta; order Coleoptera; family Staphylinidae; genus Holobus; species Holobus sp. GC000080. Next base: position 7,907 of record JASKGO010005834.1, read on the forward strand.
AAACTACACAGCATTGACAAAAAACAGAAAGCACGTAATTACTTTGTTCAATAAAAAGAAAAGAAAAGAAAAGAAAAAAATTAAAACCTTTTGGGACAACAATTAGCTGTCTTGTGTGCAGCAAAAGTAACATGAGAAAAAGTCAACAATAAAATGTTGTAGTAGCGCGTGACTAAATTCGACAATAATAATAAAACAAAAAAAAACAAAAAACGATTAAAAGCAAGGCAAAAAAGACCGTAGGAATTGGTCGTGATAATTAAACAAACAAACAAACAAACAGTATGGCGAACGATATTAATTCGAGATGTCAGTCACGATCGACGATTGCAATGAAAATTAATCGTCCGCCATAAATCACGGCGCATTCGAATCGCGTCCAACCAACGAATCGGTCAGCAGTAATTCAATAAACGATTATTGTTCCCCAAAAATAAATGAGACAAGAAACAAATAAAAAAAAGCGCAGTACTTGAGAAGTCTGTAAGGAGTGAACGCCGTTGCATACAAATGCGCTTGAAATTCGAAACAATTCACATTAATGTAATGCCTAATACAATGAAGAATGAAGATCGACAGGATTTTTCAGGTGAAATTTATTTATTTTTTAATGCTGAAAATGGTTACTTTTTGATAGATAAATAATTTTTATAATTCATAGTTGCTGACTTAAAAATTAATTTTATGGTTTAAGTGAAAAATTATTAATTATTGAGTGATGGTGTGTGTCGTACTAATGATTTGCTGTTCTAATTAGCCAGCGAGCGTGTTCGGAATCGTGCAATGCAGATTCCTAAGCCATGTTTCACCCGATTCGTGTCTCTTCTCTCGTTGCCGACGTTGCTAAATAGAAATTCCTTATTTGTCCGCAAAACTAAATGCCCGCTACGCGATTCGGTTTCGTAAGTTAGCCGCGTTTTCGGGTCAAAGTTTACAGGGGCGCGCCTCTAACTGTCTTACTTATTGCCGCTGCCTCTTTGCACACAAACAACAATAACTTTCAACAAAAGCTTTACAACCTTACCAACTATTCGCTCGTTTTTTTTTACTGTCTTTACTTAAGCTTATATCAATGATACTTCCTGAAAAAAGTTTCGGTAAAATTTACTTCTTTAAAATTTAACTTTTAAATTATTAGAAAACAATTTTAATTGTAAAAAAATTTAACTATTTAAATTTTACTTAAAAACATGAAATTTTACAAACAAAATAAATAAAAATTAATTATCACCTATGTAATTTCTATAAATCAATAGATATTTGCAAATAAAGGCACAAATTTGCCGCTAATTAATTTTATGGCATTAAAGCAATATCAATTTAATGCTGATTTATTTCATTATCTAGTAAACTATAAATTTACTAAACTGCCAAATATTTTTTTTATAAAAACCAAAAAACAAAATCAAAATTTTCACAGGTAATATAAAATAATTAGCAATTTAAAAAACCCATTCCTTCTCCTGGCAAGAAAGTGAAAATTGCGAAATGATAGCGGCAACTTAATTGACCGTTTACTTTAAACGTTTTTATTGCGATATTAATTTCGTGCAACTTTGGCGACTCACTTAACGACTTCTCAGTTGAAATGCTCGTATCATATATAGTAGTAGACTACCTGAGCATATAATTATTTAATTAACTTAATATTGCATTACGTTTAATTAATTAGGCGACATAATAAAAGGATAAATCGGCAGGGGGTCGCTTCTCGAATCCCGTTCGTGCTTATATATCTGTTTCAACGTATAATTATATACATATAGTAAACAAATATCAATACAGAAGAAATGTGCATATTTAATGGAGAGCGAGTGCATAAATTCAGTTTGCAGTAAATACAAGGAGGGCAATAATAATTGTCGAAGAGAGGACTCCGACTGTTTCGCCGATGATACGATTACATTACGAACCGATTTATATTTCCGTTTCGTGTGCAACGAAATTTATTCCATACAGGATATGACGAAAAGTAATCGATGGTAATTGCTGCTGTTTCGAAACAAAGTTAAAAGCACATAAAACTATTGATTTTAAATGGAGAAATAATCAATAATTTACTTTAATATTGCATTTAAAGTAAACATTTTACTATAATTTGAATTATTTCAATTTTTAAATAAATAAATCAAACAATAAAAAAGTAGATTTAAATTAGCAAAACAAAAGAGGCGAAACTTGGAAAATTTAGCAAACATCCTGTAGCAATATAAAGTGTATTCGATATTAAAATGCATCGGTAATATTTACTAGATAAAGACTTATAAGTAAGGAGTTTTTAATTCGAGCGAATGGAGTTTTAAGTGTTCCCTTAGTGGCACCGGAGTGGAGATTGAACGGCAGGTAGCCTCGCATCGAGATTAATTGAAATGTCCGACTGTGGCACTGATTGCTCCGACATCCACTTGATGCGGTTTCGACTTCTGATCTTATTATTGTAATGGCGAGCTGCTGAAAAACCAGTAGGATATCTGCGGTGGCGTGGAAAGAAAAACCATTTGCTTGCGCCACTACGTATACGAAAGCAACCAGTCGGCGGTTAACCGCTGTTTAATTTACCCGCATTTAATAAGCCATTACTAATATCTGCGAATATTTTATGCGATGCACATGCACTCGCGCTGCAAACCTGTAAAGCCTTCCTCTTTTGCCCGTTTCTTGTAATGTAAATCGAGCGTCTCGGTTTGCACTTGCGGCAAATCAAAATGGCGTTTTGCAACAATTTTGCCGTTCTAAAGGTGGGACCGCAATAATAATAATATGCCTTTCGCATGGTAAATGCATACTATTTGCTAATGTTGCTGCTGCTGCTTCATTTCTTCTCCATCAGCGCAAAAACGCCTTGTGCTCGGCGCGCTTTATGACATTTGTGCTATTGGAAAATGGCAACCGCAACATTTATACTTAAGGCTACTAGCCACTGCCATGGTATTTAACTGTTGGCTTAAGTTATTTGCAATTTTGTTTCCCATTCTTTAAGTTTAAAAGTTTGCATCCCGTTCTTTAAGTTTAAAAGTTTAAGAAATGGAAAATTGATAATGCGGTTTTTATTAATATTAATAAAGCTTAGCAGAGAAAATGTAAATTTCACATTATTTACAAAGAAAATATAATTGAAACATTTCTTTAATTAAAAAAAATAAACATTGAAAACTTAAATTAATTATTTTTTTGGTAGAAAAATTGAAATTGAAAGAAATAAATAGAGTAAAGTGAACATGAAAAGTTTTCCCACACCGGCAATATTTTATGATATTTGGTCTCAGGAGCACGATAAGAATTTACGACGGGCGTTTTGATATTGCACTTTTTTTTTGCAGCTAATAGCATCGAACTTTAACTTAACGTATCGATGCCGGGAATAGGATAGCTCCCGTCGTTAATTTATTACATTATTACACGGTCGAGAGGATACAAACATTGCCTGCGATACACACAACTTAAAGATTTCTGTCCTCTTCTTCTTCTTCAACTACTTAAAAAATTAAAAAAAAAAAAACTGCAGGAATAAAAATATTTATTTATTTTTATAGTAATTAATATCTTTTAGCGGTTTTCTCAAAAAATTCTAAATGAAATGCATTGAAATTTTAGTTTTTTATTAAAAAAGTAAAGAAAAAGAAAAATAATCTTCTTCCATAGACAATAATAATACAACAACTGAAAAAAAAATACAATGATTTATCCTTTGAAGATCTAAATAAACGGCTTTTTAAATAAGAAAATAGAAAGCCACGATATGCTAATTGCAAGGAAACAATAATTTTGCGATTTTTCGCTAGAACAAACATATTTACAGTGGGATTGATATATGAAAATGACATTTTCGAGATGTGCCTCATTGTTCCGGTAAGCAAAAAGGAGGTATCGAAAGCACTGCGGAGAGCTTTGCAGAATTGCAGCGCAGGGCATCTGTTTTATACGGTCTGAGATTCTTACATACTTTTCCAGTACATACAGATACGAGTCCTTTGGACATAGATAGATATTATGGCGGATAGAATAACGTCTAACTAAGTTGCTTGAAACAGCAATAGCGGAGACGACGACTAAAGGACGACGACGACGACGACGACCACTACGAAGAAGAAGAAGACGACGAAGGATTTGTGTGTGTGTGTGTGTGTGTGCATGCAATGCAATAGAATAGTGGAGAGGCATAAAGCGTGTTCTCAGACTGTTTATAGTTCTTCCTAGTAGTTTTTAAACCGTCACGACCGATATGTAATGCACTACTAGTGACTTCTACTCAATCTATTCACTCTTTGATTTATGGACGAACAACAAAAAGCGAACCGTGGATTATTTTAATGCGAACCCGAACGCGATTCTTAAAGACCCTATGCTGCTGCTGCTACCGACTGCAGCCAACAACAACAACGCCATCAGTAAAGAAGTAAAGAGCCAAACGAAAGAACATAGGAGGAAAAGCCCGGAAACCTCAACTTCAACTGCTGAACGCTCTTATCAAATGTCCATCCGTCTCACTTGGTCTGCTACGCTTCTCTCTGAATTAATCAATCACGACTTTAATTAATTGAAAATGTTTGTTTGTTTTTAGTGCTATTGTTTTATGTTTTATTTTACATTAATTTTATTATTCTTTGCTGCGAACAGTAAAAACTATTTGTTTTCTTTAGAGATTTTTTTTCCTTTTTTCCAATGAAAAATCAGTTAAATTTTGAAGTAAAGTTTTTAAATGAATAAAAGTTGAAATAAATTTGGGAAAAGTTCTCAAAAGTTAAGACGTCAAAAGCTTGACGCATAAGGAAAATATAGAAGAAGAAGATGATGATGATGATGAAGAAGAAGAAAAAAAACAGGCGTAAAATTGCGCACATTTACAAATATGTAAATTTCAATGGCAATAAAACCGACACCTTAATATCATAAGCGCATATTAAGCCGGACACTCACTTTATTCCCGGCTCCTTATCGATACGTAAGTAAAGATATTGCGCGCAAAGTGTTTGACTTAAAAGTAATTGCACGCAAATTTTACGACGAACGTATAGCAGCGCGACTGCATATTTATTGAGATGAATGCTCAAACACCTTTTATACACGATGCAAAAGTCGATAAAAGTAATTGAGCGAAATGAAGAAGAAGATGATGCAAATGATGAAGATGATGCAGAAGAAGAAGAAGAAGAAGAAGAAGATGTAAAAGAAGCGCGGCAAAATGTTTGCAGAAATGGAGAAAAATCAAGAAACGAGGCACTCGTTCGGCAAACCATCTAGCGAACACGTAAAATTCATCATCATCATCAACATAACATCGTCGTCGCGGTCATTTCCGATCCGAACGCGATGATCATCGTCCGTCCGTCCGTCCGCAGCAATGGAAAAGCGAAGAGCTTAGGTAAATAAACGAGCGGCGATTTGAGGAATGAGCACTGTCCGTCCGTCCGTTCGCGCACATAAAGTGCGGATAAATGTCGAAATAAATAAATAATACTAAAAGGATAATAAAACGAGGGTGTTAATTGCCTATCCATTTCATCGATTCGTTTTCCATGTGTGAATAAGGCGCGTTTCAATTCAATTTTAACGACTCCTCTGTCTCTTATTCTGCATGCGCCTCGCCCATTGGAATAAAAAGGACGATTGCATCGGAGCGAAAGAAGAGGATTTTAACGGTGTGCTCTAACTGTTGGTAACAATAAACTGTATTAATTCGTCCTAGCTCTCTTTTCCATTCACACCGTTTCTCTCCTTCCTCTTTATTTGTGAAGAGTGTTTTATTCGATTTCAATTACCGCGGCTTTTATTTCAAGGATTCCAAGCATTTTCCAACATTTTTCACTGTACAACGTTTTTTGCTTTGCTTAGCTTAGCTTAGCAATTACTGCTGTCGCTTGTTTTTTCCTTTTAAACGGTCTTTTTTATCTTCTTTCATTGGGTTAAGTAAATAGGCAAGTGGAATTAAAATAAAGAGTTCATTTATTTATTCGCTTAATGATCTCCTTACGCTTAAAAGCTTAAAAGCTGCTGTTTCTTGGGAAATTTCGCTTTTTTGGCATTTTTTTAGTTAAAAGCTAGTGAGGTTTTAAGTTCTAGTTATTACTTTTAATGAGTTTGTTAATTCTTCCTTATTGTTTTTAAAAGATTCCTTAATGAATTTTGTTTTTCCACTATTTCAATAAGGAAGAGGTTTTTTTTTGTATTAAAAAAGAGAGAAATTTAAAGAGAAACTGATTAGTTATTTGACAAATTAAATTTAAAAAATATATAACTTAGAATTTCGTTTTAATCATTAAAATCAATTAAAAAAATATCAAAAATCCAAATTAGTAATTTCATACTTTGAAATTAATTTTGTCAGACAATTCATTGTTAATTAATTATTTTTTAATAAAATTTGCAAGCATTGATTATTATCCTCCAGGAATCATTAATTATAAATTTATTTCGATTATTTTTCTCGATTAGCAACCAATTTAATATATAAACCACCGGAATTTTAATTTTTACAGATTTAAAATAATAAAAACCAAATTAATGTAAACTAAACCAGCCACAAAAAAAAAGTATTTATTCATAATAAAAAATAATCAACCAACATAAAAGTCGTAAGAAGAAGAAGAAGAAGTACAAGAAGAATAAAAAGAAGAAGCATAAAAAAATTAAAACAAATTCTTAACATAAAAAAATTACTACCGATTGCAAAATGAACAACAAACACCGTCATAAAAATCTAGATGATCATTAATTAACCGTTACGCTTACTTTTTATTTTCTTTTTTTTTATTTTTCTTTTTTTTTGTCAGTGCGCCGGTTGTTGAAACTTTATAAACTAATAAACGACGGTACTCACTGATGTTCGTCATTATCAGACAAACATCTTCTGAAGGAACGCATGCTACTTTTTCTTCTACGTAATCTCTATATGTATGCGTGTGTGTGTGTGTGTGTGTTCTTCTTCAGCTTCCTTGTAATCAAAGCAAGTAGGTGTATATTTAAGCACGATTTTAATTACTCGGATAATAAACTTTTACAGTATAGCAGCTAGCCTATATTGCTAGCCTAGGTCATCCAGATTGTATTTCCAATCCAACGTCTACTTGTACATATAAATGTGATGTGTGCGGAGTGCCGAGTGTAGAAAAAGTAATCTAATGGAAACCGACACTTTTTAATGGCTCACACAATTACTTTTAAGCCCAAATTAAATTAATAATTATTTTTATTGCTAAACTTTCAAAGTGGAATTGGAATTAAAGTCACTAAAGATTAAACATAAAAAAAAAAATTTTAAAGAGAAAAACATATAGAGCCGCATAGTTACATGAATCACGATTATCATTAGTGTCAATCGATGCCTCTTACATGTGTTCTAATATTAATTGGATTTGGGTTTTAATTAAGAAAATTAATCAGCAATTTTTAATAATAATTTTTTTTTTTTTAATTTAAAGTTAGTGTGGAATAAATGTATTATCTTTGTGGATTTAAAAAACTTCAAGTATGTATAAAAAAATTGAAGGATACATTTTCAGGACATTAAAAAATAAAGATTTTTCGAATTTTTCCTATTGTACTTTGTTTTATAGTCACAACTAAAAGTTTATTACTTTGATCGTTTTCTAAAAATCGACATAACTTCACAATTTTTCAAAATAAAGCTTTAAAACCAAATAACGCCAACGCATTTTTTTTTTTTTTTTTTGGTAGAATCTAATATTGAAAGTAATAATTAAATTTGACTAAAATAAAGCGAGAAATTAAAAGAGAAAAGCAGAGAAACAAGAAAATGGCATATCAACAGGACGCGCATGTAAAATATTTGTCTTGTTCTTGCGCTTCGATTAATTATTCCAGATTCCTCGGATTTTCGTGCGTTTTGAGAGACATTTGCGTCTCAGCACGACATCCACGGACGTTTTCTTCTACAGGATAATTCGATAGCTTCCATCCGGACAATTTCGCAGCGAAAACTTTCAAATTGTTTACATTAAATACAGTTAGCGAAATAAAATTCAATTGCGCTTTGGCAACGGAAAAAACGACCATTAAATTTCGTACGAAAAAGTGCGCTGCGTTGAAAAACGTTGCAATAAATAAGCAATTGGTTTCTTCAGCATTTTGTATATGTGCAGAGCTTGGCTTCGGAGTATTTGCACATTTTACCAGTTTTATTCGAATGTGCGCGCACAGAGTGTTGGTATGCCAGTAGTTGTAATAGTGGCTTAAGTAAAATGGACAATTATAAATGCTGATGTGTTTGTATATGTATGAGTGTGTGTGTGCGTGTGTGCATGCGTGCGCATGTTTATAGGTGGCGTTATTCGATTAGTTGGGTAATTGAAGTGAATTGCGTGGAAAACGCGATAATTGCCCCCTCGAGACAAAGACTGCCTCATTCTCATTCAAAAGGGTCTGTTCATCTGATGTTCAACTGCTCTGCTCTTCACTTCTTCTTATTTTGTAATTCAGTAATTCTGTATATACTTTCTGCGTATTTATTTATTTATTGCTCTTTAAAGCACTTTACTTTGAATTTTTTTAATTATTTAATAACTTTATATTTAATTTTTATTTTAAAGAAAAATAATAAAATTATCAAAAATAAGAAAAAAAAAATCATAAAGTAAACGTTCCAATAATAAATTAATAACAACAATATTTTAAGCCGGCGTAACCGATGAGAAATATATAATTTCGAAGCGATAAATAAACAGAGTACGTGTTTGCGATTAGAGAGTTTTGGAAAAAGTTTGCGCGTAAAATATACGGCCGGTACATATTAAATGTATAGTTGTTGCAAGAAGAAAAATGGTGTAAATAGTTTATTAGTTGGTTCGGACGAATATACGAAGCGATCCATTTAATACGCAACTTTCTAAAATCTAAAATTTAAACAAACTATCACTAAATAGCACTCGATCGCTCACTCTTTGCCTACCTATAGCCTATAGGATAGATACACAGGTATTCCAAACGAAATGTTCTTTCTAGCTATATTCATGCAGGCAGTCAGTGTACTATCTGGCTAGGTAAAGGTAGGTATACTGAGCTACCAGTAAATAATTAACAAATAGCACTTCTGTAAGACGTGACTACTATTAGATATTGGCCGACTATAAATACGGAATCATTTTTATAATTGCCTTCGATAGTACGAAAATTAATCCGAATCTCTTGGCGCTGGAAGTGCAGAATGATAGATTGATAAATCAGTTGGAGGCACGCAATATAAACCGTTTTACTATTTTAGTTTTATTTATTTTTTCTGCTGAATTTATTTTATCCTGGATCTACGATGATGGCAAATTGAAAACAGTTGAAAAATTTAATTATAAACATCCCTAATTTAATATTTTAAATATAAAAATTTAAGTTTAAAATAAAAAACTCAAAGAAAATAAATTAATTTAAAAAAAAAATTAAAGAAAAAAAACATTTAAATTTTGTCGTTTTTTTAAGGTCTTTTTAATATCTTTGAAGATAATTTAATTGTATTTATAATAAGTAAGTAACTTTCAGGAAACCGTTAAATACTACTAAAACTAAGCTTAGTTTGTTTCCCATTGAAAGTAATATTTTTAAGTAATAGAAAAAGCAACTAATTTACCACTATTAACTTGTCAGTTGCAAAATATTCTAAATAATAATAAATAACTCTTATTTGGTGATGTTTGCTTTCAAAACATGTGCAACAAAAGAAAGTAAAGTAAATATTTCTAAAATGATATAAAACATTTTTTTATTCAAATTAAAAACCTAAAATTATTACTGAGAAAGCTAATTCCGTATCTAGAAATTAAATGAAAATAATTTCGCAGCCATTTTTCATATGAAAATTCATTAAATTTTCAAAAAATATATCTTTATAATAGGAAAAGTTCTTTGTATGCCAAAGAATATTTGAAGAATGTCTTTATATAGGTACTGTTTATTATATTGCAAAAAGCTTTTCATATTTACTATATATTGTTATTAATATACGAAAATAATAGTATTTTCGAAATTGGCTATAAAGTTTATTAATAAATTGCTCGTCCCGCAACGCAACAAAGCTTACAAGTAGGTTCTATCGTATATCTCATAGATACGCATAAAAATTATTATTATTGAAGATTGCTTACCTTTTGGTGTGGCACGAAGATTGCCAACGCCAACGGTTCGACGAGACGAAGATGGAAGAGAATCATCCAAAGTATGTGCGATGTTTGGGATCGGTTTACGCACGTCCTTAAAGCACCGCACTGCTCTTCAGATGTAGACGAGGAGATGATATATGCTGTACCTGTAACAAGAAGAACGAATCCGTGAGCATATTTTTTACATAGAGCCAATTATTTTTCCGATTTTGCTATATTATTGCTAAAATAAAAAAGTAGAAATTATTTTTTATTAAAAAATTATTAATAAAAAAAAAAAA
>JASKGO010005837.1:0-39726 GCA_030556065.1 Holobus sp. GC000080
CATATTTGTATAGTTATTGGCATGTTTTAGATTTGACGGTGCAATATTAAACAATTTCGCAGCAGCGTAATGGTAGGATTTTTGCCCGAATGAAGTTTTGTACTTGGGGATTATTGTTTAAAAAAATACATTTAAAAAACATTTTTTACTGTATTTTTATAGAAGTTTGCATAATCCGAAGTATTAATTAGGACATAAAATGTGTTACCAAAATTTAAAAACTTGAAAAAGTTACTAAAAATTAACTTTTACTAAAATTATCTTCTTTTTAATTAAATTTGCTTCTGCACAAACTTCTGCAAACAAAAAAATGAAATAAAAGAATGAATTAAACAAAATTGTAAAAATGGCCAAATAAACAGTAAATTGAATGTAACAATAAATTCGACAACAAATCGCAATTCTCCAGACAATTTCCGTTTCCTCCGGCTGACTTTTACGTAAACGTCGCAAGAAATCGAAAACCAGTTAACGTTTTAATCTGTATCGGCGAATCCCCGGGGACCAGAAGACAATTATAAGCACATGTGACCCAAGCGGCGACCTATACATCAATCACCTTTCTCCAGCATCAGATCAACCATCTGAAAATGCGACTTCTTCCTTCGCACCATCACTTATTCCACATTTCCACTTATTCCATTCCTTTTTGCCGGCAGCAATTTCTCAGTCTCCTCTTATTTTTTTTTATTTTTTATTTTTATTTCGGAAAAAGCCACCAGCATCAGTAACAAATAGTTACTAACTATGTAGTGCGCAATGGAGTCTGCACTTGTCGATCAGCATTACAATATTGGCTAATGACTTTTTGGCGTACAAGTGCCATCTGTTCGCTTAGAAGCGTGCAACAACATATGGCCATATGTAGGAAAAACCTAAACCATAGTCGCACCACCCCCTCGGGCGCTCATGATTGAGACGAATAAATAGTCTGGCGTATTAGCGGGACCCCCTTTGCATCGCAATGATATAAACTGGATCGGTAGAAAGGTTCGAGTGGAGCTTTTAGCGGCATGGAGCGGTACCGGTACCAGTCCAGCTTTCGCTCCAAACTTATTTCCATGGGTGTCTAAGTGAACATATGTGCAGGTTATACGATTCATATTGAAAACTATTCATTGGGATTAAAGTTTAGGGTGCTTTGTTCTTTGATACGCGCACCCTAAAGGAGTGCAGAGTGGATCGCTCTCTCTGTGTAGTTAGTTCTAGATGCGGTGATGAAGCTCGAATAGCTTAAATTGACTGTACTGACTATACAAACCAAAAGAGTGCTACAGTGGTCGATACTTAGAAATTATTTTGTGTTTTGTTTTTTATTCATTTGGGGTTTTCTGTTAAGCCTTTGATAAAATATTTTGTTTTTTTTTAAAGAAATGTAATTTTATTAGACAATTTCATTCATTATCTTATTTATTTTTATTCTTTTACGGTGATATTGATTGGTTTGCTTTAAAAAATTTAATATTTGTAAAACTTGTTTTATTAATCAACTTAATTAATAATTTCAAGTCTTAATAATTTTTCTAATATTTTTTTTTATAAAAGATAAAAAAATGTTTTTTTAAACATAAAATAAAAAAGTTACTGTTATTAATTACTAATAACAGTTATTTTACAGAAAATCTACAGCTTTAATGATATACAATAAAGGAGTTTTCAGTTATTTATTCTTAAAAATTATATATTTTTAGTTTTTTAATCAATTTATAAAAGTTTTTTTTTCAATTTTAAGCTTGTACTGTTTTTGTATCCTCAATTAATATTTTTTTGCGGTGAAAAAAATTCAAATTAAAATTGGGAAAAAATGTGTTCTATGAATCAATTTAATTAATAAAAAAGAAGAAATAACTTCTTGAAATTAAGAAAAAAGGGAATAAAAAATTATAAAATTGATTAAAAAATATCAATATTAAAAAAGTTGCTCCTATAAAATAGCAATAACAGATATTTTAAAGAAAATTTACAGCTTTAAAAGGCAGGGAGTTTTTTTAATCAATTTTTTTAAAGTTGTGTTTTTTAATTTTATGCCTGTACTGTTTTTCCATCCATAATTATTAATTTTTTACGTTCAAAAAATTTGATTGTTTTATCTAAATAAAGAAAAATTTAAATTAAGAAAAAAAAATTGTTCTATGAATCATTTTATATTTTAATTAATAAAATGGAAGAAATTACTTCTTGAAATAAAAAAAAGATTAAAAAATTATAAAAGTTATTAAAAAATATCAAACCAAAAAAAAATACTGTTATAAAATAGCAATAACAGATATTTTAAAGAAAATCTACAGCTTTAAAAGACAATATCAGTAATTCACTTTAAAAACGATATCCAATAAGTCATCCAAATTTCTTAAACTATAGCCATCGCGCGTATACATTACCATGACAATTATATTCTTCACAATCGAACACAATGCGAAAAAGGAAGAAGAGAAGAAGAAAAAAAAAACACTAAAGGAAGAACTGAATAATAAAAAAAGCTCGGCATAACCGCAGCAGCAGATCTAATAGTAATAATAACAATAATAATAATTCGCACACTGTGGGGGTGAATCGATTCCGAGGCCGCCGAAAGCTTCTTTCTCAGCACATAAAATATGATTTCCATCCATACGGATACAGTCCATATAATAATTTCGAGAATCAAATGAAAATAACTATAAATCAGGAGCATTAGCATAAAGCGTCGTCGTCCTATGCAAATCGGGCGCCATCTTTCTCCCTGTATACAGACACACGCACACATCTATACGTTCAAAAGAAAGAGCGCAATAAAAATATGTATAGTATGGAGAGCTACGACGACGACGACGTTAGCTTTTTTTATCACTTATTTCCCGCGAACTTCTGCTCGCAATATTCCTCCCGAATGTCGCGCGCATTAAAAAAGCCAACCTTTTGCTTTGCTAAAACTTCAGCACTACATCTTACCTATTCGATACACCGTTTCCGGGACATATTTCATGCGAATATAGTCGAATAGACGAAATATGGACTGGAAAAGTCCCCATGCAACTTTTCATATCCACATACATAATTCTTGTTTTTGACTTAAATACCTACAGTAATTGCAAACTTTTATAAATTTATTAATTTCTGAATGAATTCTAAATTAACTTATTTTAATATTAAAAAAAAAATAATAGAAAAATAAAGAAAATATGCGATGGAAAAGTCGTCTGCAAGTCGAGTGTAGTTGTTCCTTTTTGCATAATTCTGTCCTCGTCGGATTGTATTAGCTGCGTATACGTGGAGTGTTATAAATGGGGCAGTAAAAAGAAACGGCGGAGGGTAAGAACAGTTAAAATGTAAAAGAGCTCTATAAAAATATTCTTTAAAAGAGTATCGCGTTGTTCCGGTTTCCCGTCGTTACAACAAACCGCGCTTCCTTTCAAAAGGTTCGTCTCCTTTTGTATGTTGATCCTGATGCGTCCCAAAAGGACTAACATATTTTATAACTACGTTGCTGTATCTATATGTATTGGTTTCTCCTTAATTTAATTCTTTTTCTTTTTCTTACTTATTTATTAATTATTATTTGTTTTTATTTTGTTTTAATTGGCTCACTTTGGTCTAAGATCGAGAACGAGACGGTAACAGTAACAGCATAACAGATTAAAAGTGCGGTCAAATGAAAGATGCGGAAGCGCCGGGGAGAAAATAATAATTTTAATCTGCAGTGTAACCGAACACTTGTTCGGCATTTTTTCGGCGACCCGGAGTGGCAAACTTAATTTTCCGGGTTGTGCACTGAGCCGGGCGGACAAGGAGCAAGATCTCATCGGATTATGTGGTTAAAAAATATCTACACAAATCTGTCGCCAGGGAATTCAGCATTTGTCACAGATTACTTATACTGCTATGCCTCGCCACGATTCTGATTTTTCCTGTATTTCACTCACCATAGCTTTTGTATTTATTGCTTTGAATATGTTATCCTTTTTTTTTAATTTGCCATTTTTAATATTTTATTTATTATTAATACTTTTTTTAATAATATTTGTCTGATGTTAATGATGTTAATGTTAGCGATAATTATAAGCTAAAGGCCGATTATTTTCAAATTAAAAATTATAAGAAAAAATGTTTTTTGGCAACTTAAATATATTTAAAATTTCATGGAATTCAAGCAATGGTATTTACCTGAACATTTTGTTTTATTTCTTCTTAACTTGTTCTTTTAATTTGTTTATGCAGGGTGACACTGAAAAAAGGGTGGCTCATCCCTTTTATTTCTTTGTTTACCAACCGATTTATAAGAAATTTTACACATTTATAAAAGACATGATTTTGAATTGATTGAAGTTAAATTCAATTTTTCACCATTTCCGGTTTCACCGGAAATGACCCTTACTTTGCATTTTTAAATGGCAAGCCTTATATTTGTTCACATTTTTAAATTCCTTGGGTCATTTACAGTATAAGAACATTATGTCCGTTAATTTTTAATTTTTGAAATGCAAAAAAAGTGATTTTAATGGTTCCAAAAGGCCATGAGTCGGCTTAAATTATTTCCAATCATTACATTTATTTTTAAAAATAACACTACTCTATTCTGATGAGTATTAAGTGAGTTATTATAACTAAACAATTCAGTCGCTTTAATTTTTTCGCCATAAGTAATTTTTTTTCTGGGACAACTATTGCTCATTTGGATTTTTAAATTCTGAATCGAATGATATCAGATATGTCAGATAAGAATAAAATAAGATGCGAAATGAGAAATGGTGCGAGGTTCAAAAAAAATGTCTGAAGACACTTTTCATTTACCACTATCACTTTGATATTTTTTAATTTCGAAAAGTTATAATGGGGAGCTGGAAGAAAATAAAGTTTATTAACTCATGAAATTCCTTATCATCGGATGGAAAGTGACGCAAGCTGTATAGCATAATTTGGGACATTATAAAAACAAAAATTTATATCATTATTTGGAACAGAGCAAAATTTAAAAGGAGCAAAAATCAATTTTTCTTACTTAAAACCCTTAAACTTAACAAAATCACAAAGAAATGTTTCCAATTATTTCATTTTTTAGCAATTCTAAATAAATTTTCATCGAAATTTGGAAATAAATCAATATACCCCGAGAATAGAGGTATAATTTGCAAATATGTAGATTTGGAAAGCACGTGTCACATGTACCTGTAATATGGACCGGGACTACAGAGGGTAGATAGAGGGAATAGATTAGGTGTTGATTAATCCCAGGATGCTGCGTGCGGAGGTATAGATGCAGAAGAGGCAGAGACCTATACGTAGGTGTTTGCAGAGATAGATAGATGTATAGGAGACGGCAGCAGCTTTAGTCCGATTTGATCCTCATTGAATAATCCTGTTACCGCATTGTACACAAACACAAATCGGATCAAATCGCTGCCTCGCTGATTAATGGTTACCCAATATGACGTCACTGCTGCCATTCTGCTGCTCAAAGTGGCGCAAGCAAATACAGAATACCATATATACATACACATATATGCGAACATGGTACTAATTTAAAATTATCTTTCGTCACAAAACCCACCCCTATGGCGTGCAGTTAGCCGCCAATGCTACACCACTACCCTCCAGTAGAGCGACTAAAAAACACCGTTATTTATTGTAGCCATCATCGGCGGCGAGCGACGATCGCATTTTATCTATATCTGATCAGCGCATTTCGAAATGATTTGTTAACGAATAGCGCTAATGCATGCTATCTATCTGTAGCCGGCACAAAAATGCTCCGAAGTGATTTGATTTATTTGCGCTTCATGTTTCTCTCTAAAGCTTTGAAGCGAAGAGAGCATTTTTAAGTAGTTATCTTGGTACAAATTGCAAAATATATTAGTCTTTTATATTATTTTATATTTATTTTGATTTTATGCAAAGAATAATTTGTTTTTAGTGGTATTTTTTAAGTTTTACTAAACTGTTTGTTCTTTGTTACAGATTTCTGCCCTCGGATCGCAAAGGGTAAGTTTTTACGTTTACGCAAATGTTTTATTTTACAAATTTTCGCAACTTTTGTTATTACATTACAATATTTTTGAGTTCTTGTATTGGAAAACTTTTTCTTTATTGGAAAAGCGATTTATGCTGAGATTTCTTATAATGTTTGGACTGTTGATGTATACTATAAGTTGCGGTCGGCTTGTCTAGCTCCTCCGATGTTCTTCTCCTTCTTCTTCTTCATCTTCTTCCTCCTCTGTGAATTATGATAAAGGCGTCAGCGGTAGTATCCGGTCATGGTTCGATTTCGATCCTTATGAATATAACATGTCTATTTGGCACCCTCAAAGTGTTACATATCAATAATAATTTCTTACGGGCGCGCAGCGTAGGGACCCGAGAATCATTTGTAAATGCTCGTCTGGGGGGAGAAAAGGATGCGAGTCCTTTGAAAATCCAAAGAAAATATGATTCGTTTCGGGCTGTGTGTTACTCTCATAATTCACGTTTCGAATACGCTTCGTGATCCTTTTGACCAATAATGTATGCCGATATTTTGCATTTTTCTATTTGTATTTTTATACTTTATCCATATCTGTATACTATGTGTTCCATCGGTATTGTGTATATTCATTCAACAAGAGAACAATGGATCTGATTATTTTTCCAGTAATGAATAATAATTACCTATTATTTATTAATAATAAATTAGTCGGAGGTTATGGTTTTGTATTTTAAATGCTAAAAGTTGCTTTAAATAATATTTATATTTGCATTTTTTGCCTATTCTTGGTAAATATTTTAATTTTTTTTTTAATCATTTTATTTTTAAATTTCTTATGTCAAAAGATTTTAAACTTTAAAGTACAAAGAGAATATTAAATTATATTGTTTAATTTTTTTTATTATTATTTTAGTAAATTTTCAATTGTATTTTTGCAAAAAAAAAAAGTGAAAAATATGTCGAAATTTTATTTTAATTCAATGTTTGATTTTTTAATAGATTTTTTTAAATGTAGCTTTGAAAAATTGCTTAAGAATTGTATTTTTTAAAGTCGATAACTTTAAAGAATTTTTCTTTTAATTTAAAAGATTAAATAAAATGATTTTTTTTCGTTTAAGCAACACCAGTTGCTTTCGTTAACAACAACCAAACATCTTTATTTCAAAATTGTGAGAGAATATTTGTAATTTGCAATTTCGAAGGTTTTAATATCTTTTAATATGGATTTAGTAAAATTCTTTATTTTGCTTAATTATAAAATATATCTTTATTAAAACTTACAATTTAAGTTTTGAATAAGAAAGCAAAATCCAAAATTCTTTTTATTGATTACTAGAAAATTTAATTTCCGACATAAAAAAAAAAATAAAAAATAACAATAATAAAATTTGTAGTAGATACCTAACTACAAATAAAAAAAAAGTAAGTTTGTCTAAAGTCAAAATAAATTAATTAATTCAATTATAGAAACAAAAATGGGCATAAAGGAAGTTAATTAAAATATGTAACGTAACATAAAAAAGCTTATACCATACTCGCAGATAAGAGAAAAGTGTGGCATATTAAATTTGCACAATTGACAATGGGAAGCGGTTTCCTGTGGCGCGTTATCATCGCTTAAATACTATATATTTGTTTCATTTGAGACGGAACAAATTAATATTCGGGCCTTATAACGATAAATCATATCGTTTGGCTCTTTCCGTTCGCATCGCGGCTCTCTGTTGCACGCAGAAAGGGTTGGTAATTAAGTTAATGGTCTCGAAACAAGATTGCATTCGGTTAGCAGTTCAACTGTTTTACTGATAAAATTGTTTCTTTATCTTCGCATTTAGAAAGTGGTGTGAATAATTTAGCCAATTCCAAATCTACCACTGCTCTTTCGCCTTTTCTTCCGCTATTTTCCTCTATACTATTCTGTATATCTGCTAAATGCTCTTTAAATGTTATCTATCAGACGCTTGTAGCGCGAAATAATGGAAAATTCAAAAGCACCTCTTAAATTATACATTACACCTATATATTTTGGGAATGTAGACTGCAAAAAAGAAAAGAAAAACAAAATGAAAAAGAAAAAAGAAAAGAAGAAAACAATGTAGATGTGGAAATGATGCTTTTGTTTGATTTGGGGCGACGACGGGGATGCGCGCAAATAGGGTTGCTGGCGAACTGAAGATAAATTCGTGGTTCGTCCTCTTGGATTAACAGGTACTTATCCCCGCGCGTATATTCACACCTGATTACATCGGTATTCGCGACACGTACTTCTGGATCTGTCCCAGTCCACTTCACATACCCACAAATGTGTTCATTTATTATGCCATTCCACGCTGAACTTGCTAAACTCCTTCTATAAGGAGTAAGGACGAAGCTGCCCTGACAATAAGGATTGCACGATGAACCCACCCGAAATTGTTTAGGGTGCTCACGTTTAATTTACCCTTATTTTTTCATCCCTTTTAAATGTTTGAAATTGTTTTCTCGAACATCTTAGATGTAATGGTCAAACAGTTATTTTTTTCATTTCTTAAGTTATATTTTAAATTTAAATTATTTTATTAACTATAAAATTAATAATACTTTTACTTTTATTTCTTAAGTATTATTTTAAATTTAAGTTATTTTTTATTATAAAATTAAATAATAATTTTTTATATTTTATGCAGAGAGTTTTATTAAGGACGTCTTTTTTTTACTTTTCTAACAAAGTTATATTTTATAATTTTAATTAAATACATTATAGAAAATATTTTCAAAGTTCCACAATACTGTAATAAAGAAGGATTATAATTTCAATTATTGGAAAGCGAAATTCATTTTAAAATCATTTTCAATTAAAAAAAAAAACAAATTTAATTTATGAATTAAACGTATTTTAGAGCAACAATTTTAGTATTATTTGAGGAATATTTAACACTCTGTATAAAATCAGATAATTGTAAAAAAAATTAATTTGTTTCATATATTTATAGTTATTTTATTTTGCAATAATTTGACGAAAAAATTATTAATATTGGTGTAAGACTTTAGAAGTTATAGACAATTTTTTACTTACCCTATTTATTGCGAAATTGCTAAATAAATGGCGGTCAGAAAATAATTAATAACAATTAATCAAACTAACTTAGATAAATAAATTTAGTATCAATTGAAAGGTAATTTAATAATCTATTTAAATAATTTGTTTTAATTTTACTTTTATTTAACTTAATTTCAATAAATTACTTCTTTTAATAGTGAGATAAAAATCAATTTATATTAAAACTGTAGTCTATTGTTCTATTTTTAATGGCCACTTTTATAAATATAAATAAGAAAATTAAAAAAAAACATTGATTAAAGAAAGTAAATTTTAAATAAATTATATTTATAATCACTGAAACAAAAGCGTAGTGCAATTTGGAACAAAAAACAAATCGATAAAATTAATTTAGTTTTTGGGCGAAGTGGAAAGTGGGGGGATAGTGTAGAAATAGATAGATATTATAAAAAGTAATAGTCATCCCATCATTTCCCGGGCCACACGAAGAGAGAGCTATCCCATCCATATCTATGCGCGGTTATAGAGTAAGTACATAGAGCTCTCTAAGTGATTTTCTCTTCGAAATAAGTTTTCCGTTTGCGAAAAGTTTATGCATTTGGAACAGAGCCCGTGCCAATGTGGAAAGCATACTGAAACTGAACGAAGGGGCGGCGCGGCGTTCAAGAAAATCGGATTGTGTGTTATCTTTTTTGCCATTCGTGATTATGGCGTCTCCACTCGCGGTCAGCAATAAATTACGCTCGGAAAGTTGAAGTTGATTTCCACCGCAAGTTACCGACCTCCGCCCGAATTTATCGCCATAAAATTCTTTCTCTCCCTTATTATTTTCTCTGTTCGTCGCTGCTCCTCCTATACTTACTTCTTAAGATTTCATATAAAAGCGAATCTCGCACTTTGCGCTCGCACAGATGATATTATCGTCGTAAAGAAAATCGAATATTTTACTGCGCGGCCCAACTTAATTCATCATTAGCGTCTAACGACTCCTTCATTTCGTTTCCTTTTGCTACTGGGCTACTGCTGCTGCTGCTGCTGCATTCCTTTTTTTTCTATTTTTTTTTTGGGCTTGCATAAATTACTTAATAGGACTTTTATATTCTTACAGTTTTCAAAAGTTTTTCTATTATATTTTTATGAACATTTTCCTAAAGAAACAAGATGAAAGTTAAGTTGGGCTTGTGACTTAAAAATTAAATTAGAAATTGGTGAGATTCATTTTAGGCGGTAAATGTAATTGCTTACAGTAGTGAGTAGTCTAGTTGTGGAAAATAAATGTGAAATAGTGCGAAAGCGGATTTCCAAGTGTCGCACGTTTTATGTGGGGTAATGAAATTGGCTGATATCGAGTGAGATCGCGCGACACTAATAAAGTTTTCACTCGAAAGCTGAAAAGAAATCCCCTGGCAATTTGTTATCGAAGGTGGAGATCGCAATTCTATTACCAGAATAGATGGACATACAGTTATTTTATGGACTGTCATATTGGCAACATTGGCCCAAGGGTGGATGCTAAAGTGATCCAATATCACTTTATTTCCAATTTGTTTTTACTGAACTACTGGCAACCCCTCTTTACTTTTACTCAATCTTTACTCTTAGACACTCTTTTATCTCTTCTTTTTTTATTTATTATTCGCACATCGCACCATTATAATTAAAACATTTTCCTTATAATACCAAAATATATATTTAAGCTTGCTACGTTAGAAAAAAAAGTAATTTTTAAATAATTAAAATTATTAGATATTACAAAACCAATTATTAATTTTCTTTAAAACATTTACTTTAAATGGTTAATTTTCTAGAAAATTACCAATTAAAATATTCCACTATAAACAAAAATTATTCTTTAATAAACTACTGCAAAAACAATTATTTAATTTCTCAATTTTTAAACTTTAAATAAAGTTTCGCAAGTTATTTAAATTTTCAAATAACTGCAAATAACTGAATAGTAGCGCCCTCTTTCCACAGCATTCAAAACAGTAGTCACAACATAACCTAAAATTATTCTCAGTAAAGTTCAGAAGTTCAGTGTGTAGTTCAGTGCATTATTTAATTAATTAAAACACTTTAAAAGTAAACAAAAATCACAAAGATGACTTTAACAGACTACATAGCTTCATTATCTGATAATCCGTACTTTGGTGCCGGTTTCGGTCTCTTCAGTGTGGGAGCCGGAGCGGCAATCCTAAGAAAAGGACTCCAAGGATCTCTGATCCTGTTCAGGAGGCATTACATGATAACACTGGAAGTGCCCTGCAGAGACAAATCATATCAGTGGCTCTTGCACTGGATGACACTGAAGGGTGCAAGAAGCACGCAGCATTTAAGTGTAGAGACCAGTTTCGAGCAGAAAGACACTGGCCATGTGAAGACAAGATACAATTTTATTCCAAGCATTGGAACTCATTTCTTTAAGTAAGTTTAACGCAGACATTTGCATCGAGAGTATGGATAATTTTTTATTGTGAAAGTGGTTGAGCTAGGTACAAATCCACTTGGATAAGAGTGGAACGGACAAGGGAACAACATACTTTGGATTTGCATATGGGCGTTCCTTGGGAAACCGTCCAATTGACTGCTTTTGGCAGAGACAAATCCATTTACTTTAGTATTTTGGAAGAAGGTATGTTTTTGATGATGTTTTTTTCGTATATTTTAAGTTTGGGTTGTGTCTATGAGTTTGCTGCTGTAAACCATTAGTGATTCAGGGCTTAGTTCATTGATTTGTTCTTTTGAAATTGTTGTTAATTGTTCTGTAGTGAATTGCTTGAGAGTATTTGGTAATATTTTTTTGAATAAGTAGGGTTCTATTTGTTGTAATTCTTCAGGAGTTAGAACAGAAATTAAAAATCCTAGGTTTTCTATTAATGTTGCGTTCCACATTTGAATTTTTGCGTAAAGTAAATTGCCTCTCATTGCATCCATTAAAATCTGAAATTAGTTTTTTTTTTTGATATTTGCTTTAATTTTTAAATCACTACCTTTTTTTGGTCTTTATGGCATGCCCATAAATTACTAAAAACGACTGGTTTTAATTGTTCCAAGTATTGAGAAGTTAGTTTTGTAAGATCGTAATTAGGAAAACCGCATAAGAGTCCTTTAACATTGTTTAAAATATTTGCATCCATTGTTTGTAGTTCTTGAGATAATTTATTTTTCATTGAGTACATTAAAATTGCTGCTTTTCTTCTTGTCATTTTTTGCATTGTTCCTTAAATAATATTTTTCTTTTTTGTTATTTATATTTAAATAACGAAAGCACTTTAAATTATATAGTTCTTACCAAAATAAGAGCCAATTTCGGAATCTAAGACATTAATTTGATATAAGTCGTCTTCAGGCATATTTAAAACAAAGTTTTCGCTAAAATAATTGAAATCTTTGAGTCTTAATTCCGAAACCGGTCTCCTGTTTTTTAATATTTCCCATAAAATTAACTGTTTTTGCTGCGAAAGTTTTAAATTCTTCAGAATGGGTTGAAACTTCATCACATTTTTATAAGTCAATGTGCGAAATTCCTCAGCGGTTCCATTCAAAATTATTTCAATGGCTTTCCGTTTATTAGTTTTCCGATCTTTTGCTTTGTTTTTCTTGAGCATTTGAAGCATATACTTCACTTTTTCTTCGTCTCCGAAAATTTCCTTCCATTTTAATTCACTGTTTATGTTTAAGTTTAATTCACCACTTGCCTTTGCTTGCCTTTGCCCTTGCTGTACCAATTGTAAACTTGTATTGGAATACTGGCTTGTTGATGGTTTAATTATCAATGATATGATTGAAAAAACTAGCAGTATTTTTTCCATTTTCTCCATTTTCAAATTTGACATTTTACATTTGCATTTAACATTTTACTTGCACCCACTTGCACTAAATTAACTATTTAACAAAAGTTACTATTAACAATTTTTTTTTATCAAAATGTTAAACTGCTAGAGTAAAACATGTTTCGTTTTTAACAAAAGTTACAATTAACAAAAAAAAAATTATCAAAATGGTAAACTGCAAGAGTAAAACATGTTTTGTCTAGCTAGGCAAATGGCACTTAAGGCACACGAAGGCAAGACGGTAATGTACACGGCGATGGGCAGCGAGTGGCGACCCTTGGGTCATCCGCGTAAAAAGCGTCCTTTGAATTCGGTGGTTTTGGATGGCAGCATCAGCGAAAGAATTTTAAAAGACTGCCAGGACTTTATTTCGAATCCTAGTTGGTACACAGAGCGTGGTATTCCTTACAGACGAGGTAATTATTACAAAATGCATCTTTTAAAAAAGAGAAAAATTGAACAGAAGAGTGGTAAGTAAATTTGAATTAAAATTGCGCTTAGGGTATTTGTTATATGGACCTCCTGGTTGCGGTAAGTCTTCGTACATAACAGCTTTGGCCGGTGAACTAGAGTACGGAATTTGCGTGTTGAATCTCTCGGAACGCGGTCTGTCCGATGATCGGTTGAATCATTTGCTCAGCGTCGCGCCCCAACAAACCATCATTTTGCTCGAAGACATCGATGCAGCTTTTGTTTCGAGGGAAGAAACGCCGCAGCAAAAGGCTGCCTACGAAGGATTGAATCGCGTCACTTTCAGCGGTTTGCTTAATTGCTTGGATGGCGTGGCCAGTACCGAAGCACGCATTGTCTTTATGACTACTAATTATTTAAATAGGTAATTTATTTTTTGGTGCTGCTGAAAACTTAAAAGATAATTACAATTCAAACAATTTTTTATAGACTCGATCCAGCTTTAATAAGACCTGGACGCGTTGATTTAAAAGAGTACATCGGTTGGTGCTCAGCCACACAGCTGGAGCAAATGTTTTTGCGGTTTTATAAAGAAGAAGCCACTAGTTTAGCAAAAACATTTGCCGAAAATGTTTTAACAATGAAAAAGGAAGTAAGTCCGGCGCAAATTCAGGGCTATTTTATGTTTCATAAACAAAGTACCGGAAAAGAAGTTGTACATAATGTAGATATGATTGGAAAATTATAGTTTTGCTAAGAAAATGTTATTTATTTTTTCTGTCCTTTCGGTTTGCTTTTTCCTTTGGATTTTTTCGGTTTGTAAGGTCCTAATTTGCAGCGCACCATTGTTCCTCGCCACCAGGCCTGAATTTTCGTTACTATTTTGTTGAGTTTCTTAAATTCTTCTCTTTCGATGCGACGCTTTTCTTTTAGGTCGTCCCAAGCTTCGATGGCTTCTTTGCGCGATTTAAACTGTAAGGAATTTTGGGAATTTTTTTATTTTAATTTGAAGGTTAATTTGAGTTGTTTTAATTTAAATTAAGTTTACCAAATTGCGTTTGTCTGAAATTTCCTGTTTCTGTTCGTTTATTTTCGCTTCGTTGGATTTTATTTTTGAATCCAATTCGGCGCAGCGTTTATCGTAATGTTCCATCCATTCGTTTAGAAGCTTCAGCAAATCCTTAAAATTTTATTATTACCCTTTAAGTATTTTTTATTGTAGCTTTAGTATTTGTTAATTACGCCTATGCATTCCGAGTGAAAATTTTCTGATTCTGTGTGAATTTTTTGCTCAAATTCCGATTTTTTATCGAATTCTGATATGATTTCATTTAGCTGCGACTCTTTTTGCGACAATTTATATAATTCTTGGTCAACTTGGGCTTGTAAATATTTTTCGACGTATTTTTCTTTCACTTGATTTTCTTTAATTAAATTCTTTAAAATGCATTTTAATAAATATAAATTAAAAAAATGTTAATAAATTTGAAAATGTAACTTACTTGAAGCTCATCAATTGTGCTACCTACGCATCGATTACCTGCGTAATATTCAAAGTAACTGTTTCTTTTGAATTCATTGATTTCTTCTTGCCGTTTTATATTTTCTGAAGTAGTTTTTTCCTCCTCAATTTCTTTATTAATTTCTTCATTGTGTAATTGCTCCAAGTGTTTAATTTCACTTTCCAATACTTCCTCAATACAATTTTCACTTAGTCCATTTGCAAATTTCAAAAGAAAATTTTTGGTTTTTATGTAAAATTTATTAATTTCGTCGTAAGTGTCGAAATCGTAGCATTCTTTATTCAAATTTATTATCGATTTTAAAAATTCAAGTTCATCTAAACTTGTTTCAAAAATTAGTTGCAATAACATTAATTCTATTTCATTTTTATGTAATTCACTTGTAGTATTTTTATCATCCATTTTTAATGACTGTTTGATCAATAACTTGTTAAATCAATAAAAAATTCAAATCTCGCGCTAAATTTCTGTAAATAAAGTTGCCTAACCATTTAGCTATAGCAAAACGTAAATAAAAATTGAGGTTATAGTTTAAAGCTTCGGCTTGCTGAGCTCCGTCTAAAAAAGGTAAATAAGTTAATTAGTGAGTTTAAAAATAAAAAACAATGGACGAAAAGGGCGAAAAATCAATAAATGGTATGCATGAAACACTAGCAAATATTAGTATCTCACTCTACATGAATTTTAGATTATGATGAACGCTTTAAAGATGATCCTGATGCCATTCATCGGATTTACAGTGTAATATCTTATTTTCTGGTATTGGTGGTGATTGGGGTACCAGTTTGGTGGCACACTACCAAAGTGTACAGAGCAGATCTTCCACTGGAAGAAATGATAAATCTAAGTGTCCCCAATCGAACAATTAGACCTGATAGCATTCCACTTAGTTTAGATTATGATATACTGGTAACAGTGGTCAATCCAGAACCTCAGAAATTGCAAGTAAATTTTGATATTACGACACTGCAATATAATTTGAATTTGTTCACGAAAAATTTGGAAGATATTGCAAACTTTACTACTAAATCCCAATGGTTGTACATGGTGAGTTTAGGTGAAGAAGGTCCAGGTGAAGTTCATTTCCACGAACGAGACTTGACGCACATCATAACGCCTCTAGAAAAGAAAACCTGGGCCCACATGTCGCCTAGGCCTGTCCTAAACTTAGTTTTGTACTTTGCAAAGTGTGAAACCCCTCTGTTTATGTACACAAATGATGAGCAAAAAGTTACAAGCAATGCATTCTTAAATTTAAGATGGGGTGGAGTAACTGTGATAAATGCTGATAAGAAATCATGTGCAGAGGGTGTATTTGAACCGGATTTGCAGCCAATAATTGGCACATTTTATTCGCAATTACACGAATTGTTTTATTTGAAGAGCAGTTCTCAAGAAGACATCGAAAAGTTAAAGTTGATTCGTGCTTGGGAAATGGTTGATTCAGCGCGGCGTACTTTGAAATCTCTGGCGCAATTGCTGATGGAAATTAACAGTATAGTTATTAGTGACGATGTGGCTAGAAGGATTAAATTGGCTTTGGAAAATGCCAATAAAGCTGCTGATTTTCTGCAGAGTAATAATGTTAAAGAAGGCCTCAAGGCAGCCAAAACTGCTTATGGTTATTCCGAAAGCGCCTTCAGTGATCCTTCATTGTTGGCCTTGCTTTATTTTCCTGATGATCAAAAGTAAGTTTTTATTTTATTTTAGGTATTTGTTAAAAAATAATTTTTGGAAATTTTTAGATATGCCGTGTAT
The DNA here is from genome assembly GCA_030556065.1 of Holobus sp. GC000080. Classification (NCBI taxonomy): domain Eukaryota; kingdom Metazoa; phylum Arthropoda; class Insecta; order Coleoptera; family Staphylinidae; genus Holobus; species Holobus sp. GC000080. The sequence goes on from JASKGO010005837.1 coordinate 16,504, forward strand.
ATTCCTCTGTTTTTGCCAATCATGATACCAGTTTTTATGTCTTTAGTTACAATTAAAAAATGGTATTCTAAGCAAACTTCTAAGAACAAATAAATTTATAATTAATTGTCTTTGTTTTTTTTTTTTAATTTTTAATTTAATGTTTTGAATATAAGTAATGACTGACTTTTAAAACCTTTCAATGTTTTATAAAACTTAGAATTTATTGTTAATTAATAGTAAGAATTAAAAAATACTAGTCGCCCAATAAATAATTAATATTTAATTTGTTTTTCCCTTCGCTTAATTATTTTTTTGGGGTATTTTCAAGGGACTTTCTTTTAAGAAATTAAATTTCTTATATTCAGCACTAAAAAGCAATTATTAATTAATTTGTTTTATTAGTGAATTATGTATTAAAGTACATCAATTTCATTTCGAATATAAACAACCCTCGCTTGACACATAATCAATATTAATGATCGCAGGCATTTGTAAATTAAAATTTTCATAAATAAAAATCAGGTAAAACTATTAAATACTATTACACGAGTCAGAAACAAAAGTCTCCTGAATCACTGTACGCTCTATAAAAACAATTTGTATTTTCTTTTCTTGTTTTTTTTTTTTTGGCAAAAATATATCCATCAATCGATTTTCACCGCTCCATAGATCTTCCTTATAAAAGCATAAGCCGCTATGAATCCAATGGTACCGGTGAGCAGCCAAAATGTTAAAACCATCAGACCCGTGTAGCCGATATAAAGCAGTGTCGGTATAAACTCGGTGATCTCCAATTTGGTGACGAAATAAAACATCGAGTACAGTAAAATATAAGCGGCCGATCCACCAGATACCACGAAACTTCTCCACCACCAGTGGTAGTCCTAAAATTTTCAATGAAATTAAATCTATTATTAAACAAAAATTAATAATAAAAAAGTACCTCGCCACATAATTGAAAATAAACCATCACAATAGATATTTGAGAACAGGAAATGACCAGTATAATAAATACAAGGAACAGGAACCCAAAGAGATAATAGAATTGGTTCTCCCAAATTGCCGTGAAAATAAAAAACAATTCGATGAAGACGGCTCCGAATGGTAAAATTCCAGCCATAAATGTACTGCAAATTATTTTTCATTACTGTATAAAAATTTAAATTAAAAAAAAGCAACAATACCATAGAATAGGATTCATGTACCACAACTGTTCGGGCACTTGCCGCGGAATTTGGTTGGTTCTCACTGGATGCTGATAGGGTTGTTTTCGATAGCCGAAATAATACCCCAAGTAAACCAGTGGCAAAGAAATGCCGAACCAAATCGTTAACAAATACATCATCGTTGCAAAGGGCACAGCTCCGCTACTGGCTTTGCCCCAAATGAAGAAATTCAAGAAGAAACATGTGATTCCTACGATTGCCGGATAAAAGGTGGCGGTTAGGAAAGCGGCTTTTTTCCATTGTCTTCCCTTCATTGTTTTGTACAGTCGTCCTGAATAGTATCCAGCTATAAGTCCCATGAAAACGTAGAGGAATATAGCTACTGTCATTAGAGCTCCTCTAGAAGCTGGTGATAGCATTCCTAACATTGCGAAAACTAAAACAAACGTTATATTTAAATTTTTTGGCGTTAAAGATTCGAATAGTTTATACAAATTGTTATTAACGACATGAAGAATATCTGTATCCCAGAGCCGATAACAGCAGCAAATAAACGAGTGTTTTTCGGAGGTCTGAAAACGTCTCCGTGCACCAACTTCCAGCCGGTTTCCTCGATGGTTTCATCTAAAACGTCGGAAGCGTTGTAGCGTGCAATGTCTTTGCGCAATGTTCTTATCATTATCATCGTCAGGATGCCCGATAAGAAGAAGATGAGTACTAGGGAATTGATGATGGAAAACCAATGGATTTGCACGTCGCTCATTGCCAAGTAGGTGTCCCATCTGGACGCCCAACTTATTTGCGACGGTTGCCATTCCACTTCGTAGGTGAAGTACAGTCTTGTGCCTGATTTGTCCACCAATTGCTGTTTGGGTGACGAGGGGAATGTACATGTTTTTCCATCGGGAAACTTTAAGTCGTCGATGTGTATCGATTTAGCCTCTACGTGGAAACCAACTACTCTATAGACATTACTGAAATTTTTTTTTATTAGCAGTTTTTTTTAAATGTTTTTTTCTACTTCTTAATTTTAAGTTTGAATATTTTTTTTTAATAATTATTTTAAATATTTTTTGTTGTTGCAGATGGCTAAACAGTTTGTTTTGGTAAGTTTTTCCTTATTTATTATTTAATTTAAATGTATAAATCGAAAATTTCCAAATGATCAAATTTTGAATTTAAAATCGTCGAAAAGTAAATTCTACTTACGGTGTAGGTTTGTGATAAAAGAGTGTAAGTTTCAAATGATTATTAATATAACTACGATCACCGATCACGTTGCCCAATCGGTACCCATGTTCAAATTGAACTTCATTAGTATCTGGGTTCATTACAGGGGAAGCAGCTGGTAAATTATCCACCAATCTGTAATAAATCATTTCCCATTAAAACTAATACTTTAAACATTTAAAAAATCATATCAGATACATACAAATGCACAAAGTATTCATGTTGAATCCTATCTATAACAGTTTGAGATTGAGCAGCATCCCAATGCATGGGCTCTTCAGGTGAGTGGCACAAAAGGGTGCATTGCACATTCTTGGCCATTTTCACCTCATAGGGTGTATTTACAATTCTGTCCCCTCTGAGAACTTCTCCCAAATTCTCGGACTTGTAATGAATGCCTGCGTTACCGCCCGGTTTGCAGAAATCCAAACTGTAGTATTCATAAGGTAGCTGCGTATGAATACTTGTCATCTTCACAGCTTTCACATCGATTGGCTGGCCCTTTTTGAATTCCACTGGGGCCATTCCCGGAACGTAAAATGCCCATGAGGCACTAACACATATTACTAATAATAAAATGAGAATATTGTTGATCTAGAAAAAATGTAAATGCAAAGATTAGAAAGTTTTTTTTCTTGAGGATTCAATTGTGGTTACCTTCCAATACATATTTTTGAGCTTAAAATAAACCACCACTGCATGAAAATATAGTTTCGAATAAACGAATATTGAAATGTTGGAAAATATTTAACGGTTTGCCGACGTCAAATCATTTTTTGTGTGCTTTAATTGCGGACAAATTAATTACTCGGAGAAATTTTAACCAATTTCTGTCACAGTCACTGGACTTTCCACACAAGATAATAAATGCCCATGACCAACATTACACCAATTACTTTATTTGTAATGTTTGTAGTTTTTATTTGAATAATTCATTTGTCTATTATGTTGATTAATTTTTAATGCGCTCTTCAATAATTACTATTGATAAATAATTATTGGGTGCTGTTATTTTGAATTATGTGAACTTTTCTCAATAAGTAAGCTTAGAAGTTGTGGTTACTTAATTAAAGAGGTCTCTGGGTGCTTTGAAAGTTAGTGAAAAGTTTAATCAGTTAAATTATTATCTAAAAAGTGTGCATTTTGTGTTATTCTAATTAATGTTTTTCAAGAGCAATTTAAGCAGAGTTTCCAGCTCCAGTATTTAGCAACAAAGTCATGTAAGAATATGCTGTTTTTATTATCTAAAAAAGAGTAAATTTTGGATAGTTGAAATTTTTTGTCGTAATTCTTACTGCAACAAATAACTGAAGATCACAAATTGTAAGAGATCCAGATGGTATAACTAATGGTTTCGCACTTCTTAACATTACTAACATTAAGTCTTTGCAAGTTGATGGATCTCCATCTAAAGGCATTGAATCGTAAGCTGCGTCAACTACTTCAATGCTCTAAAGTATTTTTTTTTAAATTTAAATTATTATTTTTTTCATTAAAATGTGAAGAAGGAAGTACAAACCGCGTTTACTAGTCGCTGACCTGCTATACAACCATAGAAAATAAAAAATATCCATACACATAAGTAACAAGTAGTCGCCATACTAAATTTCTGAAAAAGTATTGTTTGAATCATTATTTTTGTAATAAAACTTAATTTTAAATGATAATTACGACAATTTGGATGTAGATAAACAAACCCAGAACTATTGGCGTTATAAGTGCATGCATAAGAAAACTTCCTGCTGCTAAAGTAGCAAATTTATAATATAATCTAAAAGTTAGATCAATTAAAAAACCCCAAAAATTAATTGAAAAAAAGCAAAAAAGTAGTTAAAAAAGAATCCTACTCTATAATATGATTATGATAGCTTAGAGTTTTATTCAAAAACTTCCGTCTTTCTTTGCGATCCTTAATTTTGGGAATTTTCTTCAGCATATTTGTCAAATGACGCAAATACACCACTAAATACTCCGATAAATTCGTATAGCAAACCATGCACATGAAAACCAAGTAGGTGAAATTATAACCACTCAAAACTTGCAAGATTCCAAAGACTTTTCTTCCTTGGGCACCCATAAGACCTGGCATGTAGCCTGGAAAAACCAATCCGCAACTGTAATCCAGCTGCAAATCTCGGCAATCGGATGTTAGTGTTCTGTAAAGAAAAAAAGGAATCGGCGATGCCACTGTAACTATGCTGACTTTAAATAAAGCGAGAATGACGGCATCGCTAATTTCCAATTGATAGGGTTTTTCGAATTTTTCGAAGCTGCCCATTTCGTCGCACAGTTTCAAAATTTCGCTCTGGTGGTTAATGAAATGAGGTATTATTTGCCAAGTCACTAAGGTTGATATTAAATAACCCACGGTTTCGCTGATTTCTATGTACGTAAATTTCGGAGTATTCACTACAAATAATAATAGTTTAAAGTTAATTTAAAGAAAATTAAATTTTTACTTATGTAATGAATTAAAGAAAACCAAAATCCGCAAACTACAAATTGCAAAATTGCTACAATTAAATATTGCACGGTTTTGTGCTTCCAGTTTGGTTCGTTGCTGATGAATATTGCGTATAGTTTCATATAACTTATCAGAAACTTGTTCAATTCTAATTTGTTGTCTTTGACTTCTTGGATATCTAAGTATTTTTTTATGTTTATTTTTCGGCCTAAAATTTCTACATTGAATTGCTCCATATTTTTAATGTTCACTATGAAGTCTTCCCTTTGGTTTTAAAAGTTATTAAAAATGATACGTTTAATGTGAAATTTCATTGCTTTATGTTGCAAATTATAATTTTGGTTGCTTTTATAAGCTTTTCAGTTTACAGAGCTTAATTGATGTTGATGAGAGTAATTTTTTTTCTGTAGAATTTTTAATGGAAAACGTTTATTATTAAAGGATGCATTAAAGGACAAAGTAAATTGATTTCTATTGTCATTGCATTTTCTGTTTTTGCATTTTATGTATTTTCCGCGAGACATTATTTCCTCTTGACGTTTAATTAAAGGGTAGTTTTTGCGGAAAATATTTTCAGTTTAGTAAATTACAGAATAAACATGTTTTCTGTTTACGAGAATAAAACTTTTATTTGTTTTTATTAAATTGCAGACTTTATTGAACTGTTTGAATTATTTTTTATTTTAATTTTTTATATAAATTTAATTACAGTACATTTAAAAAAGGAATATTTAAATTTATTAATTGATCAATCATTAAACAATATTCTAAATTTTAAATAAAAAAAAAAGATTTTTAAGTAAGTTAATAAATTATTGATGACTTATCTGTTTTTTTTTATTAATTTGAATTGAAATGATCTGAAATTGTAATAAACAATAAGAAATTCTCACAAAGCTCTTTTAATAACAATTTATTTTGTACTAAAATAACAATTGACTATATACAGGGTAATTTACTTATGCATTATAAAAAGCAATACTTTGCGAAACGGAATTACAGTACACTTAATATGCAATTAAAATAATATTATTGTAATATAAAAGGAAAATCATAAATAATGTTTTATTTTAGCATAATAAACGTCCTTAACTTTAAGTAAAAAATATACGAATAAAAAATATAATATATCGCTAACAATTATTACATTTTAAAGAAAATAAGTTTCTTTTCACTACTTTCGTATTAATATAATAATATTGATGTTTCTATAATAGACATTCAATTAGTTTTCGAAAACATTACATACTTTAAGAGTTACGTGGAATATGTTGCTATTTTTTTTTTGAAGGGATGTGCTTTCCATTTTAAAATTTTATAGACAATAACACATAAAGAATTATGCATTGGCATAACTTGAAGTAACAATTAAACAATCGAAAAAAGTTGTAAACGTCTATCAGTCGTCAAGAAGTGGAAGATTTCGAAATTACGAATAAAATGGGCAAATAGAAAGAAGTCTCTAATAATGAAAAAGGTTATCACAAATTTTATTAGCATCTACAATATAGTTGATGATGGTGGTAATCATTGAAAATTGTAGCAAATTTGTACGAATTTTGATAGATGGCGAGACACTTGGGGAATGCATTTTTTTTTTCTAATTCATTTTTAATTTAGTTTTTTCAATTTCTTTGATATGCCTAGACTTGTAGAGTGTTCGCGACTGTTGCTGTTACTGCTGCTGCTGCTGCTGCTGTTGTTTCATATGAACGATCCGCATCCGGAGCGGCGGTTGCGTGGGTGTCATAGAGACTGTCGCCGATAGTGGTGGCGAATTCCGCCGGGTGGTTGCTTACGTATGCGGTCGTTGTTGTTTCTTTATCGGTGCTCTTGATTTCCGCGTCGGCGAACAAGACGTCTGGCAGGGAGCCGCCAGTCTCGGAGAGCTCTTCCGGAACCGTTTCCACATCCTCGGTTGTCACCATTGTCGAGTCCGTGGCCGGCACCGGTTTAATGCCATCGCTTGCCGTTGTTATTGCGTTTCCTGTTTCGTCCCCTGCTGCTGTCGTCCTCGGTGCCATTGTCGTGCTGCTGCTGGTTGTTGCTGCCGCTGTTGTCCTCGATGGGGTAGTCATTGCGAATTCCGGCGGTGCCATCTTGTTCGGGTGCTGCGGGATTATCTTCTTGCAGAAGAGCACTTTGTCGATGTAGAACATTGTGCCCAGGTTGTACACGAACACTTCGCTTTCCACGATATGGGCTTTGTTGATGTATACGTCTTCTGTAATTTTTGAATTTTTTGTTGTTGCTTTTTTAATATATTTTGTCGCTAAAAATTCTTTGAAAAAAAAAAATTATTTTACTTAAAAAAAATTTTTTTTCTCTAAAAGTAATGTATTTTAGATACATTTAAAAGGGTAGTTTGGATCCATCTTTGGTGATTTTATATTTTTTAATATAACATTAATTTAAAAACTTTTAAAAAAACTACTTCATTTTGACCACCCAATAAGAATAAAATATAATAATTATTCTTTTGCAAAAATTTAATTTTTATTAGTTTTGAAACATTTTTAAATTTAACCAGATAAAAGTAAATTAAAGTTTTGAAAAAGAAATAAAATATATTAAAAAGTTTGAAATCACTTAATTACTGTAAACCGTAGTAAGTAATTACTTAGGTAAAAACTATTGGCAAGAAAAGATAGGAGAATTAAGAAGGGTGGAAAGCAAAAAGGAACTTTTTCCATTACCTTTCCTCCTTTCCACTTTTATAGTTTCGTTTCCGAGGGTGATCAATGTGAGGTTATCCTTAAGGTCCCGATCGTAGAGTCTGCCTTTAACGAAGTGATTGAGAAGGATTTCCAAGCCATCACCGGTTGATAGATAGTTATCGGGCATCTTGTCCAGTCCGATTTCCTCGAACGCCGTATCGATGGGCACGAAGAACGTGTAGCCGGTGCCGGAAACGTGCGGTGCCAGGTCGGCCAAATTCAGGAACCGCGTAATGTGCGTGAACCTCCTGTCCCTTTCGAGGGCGAGGAAGGCGTGCGAGAGGAACTGCGCTCCGAACCATGGAAAGGCCAACAGCGGCGGCGTCTCCTTATCGCGGTGCTGCTGATGAAGTCGCGATACGACAGATTCGCTCACGAACAGAACTTCGCTAATGAACATCATATTTCCTCTCGGCAGCGGCGTATCTCCCTTCACGATGGACGCTCCGTTAACGGTCAAGTTTGCTGAAACAAATCGCATAAAACTGATATACGACAGTCCTGTTTTATTGCATCTGTTTTCTCTCCACCAAGTTGCCGTCTCTTTCTCAATTTACGATATCGCGCGTTTTCATTTGCGCTCTCCGTTTCCTTGAATAAACATTTTGCGGAATTTTGCAATTCTATCTTTGAGTGTAAGACTTTTGGGGCACCGAGTCTCGAAGTAGATGAAAGATAATAAGTATGAAGAGCATAGATGGAGAGTTAGATTACTGAAGCGAAGTTTCATTGAGTGCAACCGCTCTGCTCTGACGATATCTTCTTATTAAGACGCGATTAAATTGGAAATTCCTCTTATTTGAAATACAAATTCTTACTGTTTGCAGTGCGAATGCTATTTATTCCATTAGCCAAGAAAGGCATCATTATTCAAAAGGTTAGCTGAAATGTTTTAACTTTGTCATCAAAAATTGCATTTGCCGAATTAAAATGTGCAAGTTTGCTAATTAATTCATCCTTTTTGCTAATTCCTTGTGTTTGCATATTAAATATTGTCATCAAAATGTAAAATTAATTTTTCCCCGTAGAAAAATTCTTATTTTAATGCATAAAAAAATCTTTTGAAATTTTAATAAACATCTGAAAATTTTTGAAAACCAAGAGTCATTGTTTTAACTTACATTAATGCATCAAAGCAAACAGAGAAAGCTCATTGTAAATTAAAGTTTTCAGCCGCGAAAACTTTATAATTTAGGTCGACCTAGAGAGTTGATGTTTTTCTATGCTATGGAAAGAAAGGCACCGTCTATGGCGGCATCAGCGTCGGCGGCCGAGTGTATAGGAATAAAGAGAGGCGGCGGAAAGCGGTGCGTGTGGCATTTAAAGGAAATACCTACGAGCCTTCCTAAATACGACCTCCTTGCCTCCGAGAGTTTTCGCCACTTGTTCGGACCCGATGTTGTCCTGTTTGAGTTTCCCTTTGACGAAATGGTTTATTATCACGCTCTCGGTAAACTCGGGAACGCTGAAAGGATAAAATCCCCAGTCTATCGGATGCCATCTCTGGAATGCGTGATCAGTCGGCACAAACACTGTGTACTCCTCATCTGGAAAACATGAAACGCCATCAGCCTTTTTATAACCAGAAAATAACATTGGAATAACCGAAGAAAAATAAGAAAATAAGAAAAAAAAAACCCGATCGCCCGTCTCCTCCACATATACCACCTATATTTCGCGTTCGTTTATCTCATATGTATTCCTCTCGTTGGTCCGACGGGTCGTTTCTGGTTGCGGAGAAACAAGCGCACCGGGGCACACACATCAAAAGATTTACTTTTATGACTCTTTTATGCCCCCGTCTTGAATTAACATACTTAGCGTACTGAGCGAATAAAAAGGTCGCTCTTTTTAAATATTTGCTGTTTTGTGTTAGGTGTAGCAGGAGGTGTATGCATGCGCTTTTCACGCCGGTTCGCGTCGCAATGGAAAACTAAGCCTCGTGTTGTCGCTTTTCCTTTTATATGTATATATATAAAGTATTCCGCCAACTTGCTCGTATACTATGTAAATTTATAGTATTAAATTCCTAGGGTGAGGCGATACGACTACTGCTAAGCAAATCCCTCTAGATTTAACGACACAAAAGAGCGCCGAAAAAAACGAGTATTAGGCGAACGCAGTGGATGACCTAAAATTCCTGACCGGAATCGGAATCCCGTTAATCCGAACGGCGGCCCTTTTCTCTCTTTTTGCCTTTTCTTTTTCAAAAGCCGTCCCTTTCTTTATGAGTACATATATCGCCGTTAATGGTGCAATAATAATCGCCTCGGGGATTTACAACGCAAGCCGAAAGCTAGCTGTTGATTTTATTTAAATATATATCAAGGAAACAAAGTATGTTTGCTTTAAAGGTGCATTGGTTTTGGCTTTTTGTTTTTGTTTTTAAGCTTATGTGGAGTTGTTGAAATGCGCGAAGGAAATCTGAAACCTGGCAAGCTGTCTACCGAAAAAGTAACAGATACGATACTGAAGTAAACGGAAACTTTATATGTTTTATAGTTTATTGGTACGTCTCGTATAATGTAGGGTGTAAAATAATAGCTAAAATTTTTATACCGCTCGTAATAAAAACAATTTCATTTTATTTCATAAGTAAAAGTTTATTTGGCTCTTTATTTATCTCCTTGGAAGATTTTCTTGTCTGGAGAATCCTTTTTTTTTGTGTGTTGAAAATGTTAAAACTGATTTTATTTTAAGTTATTTCTTAATCAATGAACTATAAATTCAATTCAATAGCCACTAAAGCGGAAAGGTTTAAAAAGAAATGACCAATATAAAAGTGTATGTAGAAAGTTTAAAAATTGCAAATTTTCGTTGGGAAGTTAACGGGAGAGTAAAGCGAAAAACAAAAAGCGGACACAGATGGGCGTCATTTTGTTGCTATTACGGCGCTTTACAATTTGCGCTGTGCTGCGTCGTCGGGGCAAAAGTGGAAAGCGAAAATGTGTGAGTGGAATGTAATCGACCCGATATTACAACACTTTTGTACGTAATTCGATTATCTGGAAAACATGCCACGTAGGCGGATTAAATAAGGATTACGATGTAATTATCTTCAACTAACATTGCTAAGGACCAAAGTTAAATGTATTTATTTCCGCCATAAGTCCCCAAAAGCCAAAAACTTGATTGCCATTTTACTCGCAAACTTTCCACTTGTACTCTCATGTCTTATTTTCATTGCCTTAATTTTCTTAGAAATTATAATTTAAGATTGAACTTTTTTTTGTTAGTTATATACATTTTTTTTATGTTTAGGTATAATTATCAAAACAGTTATGAAACTTATTTAATGAACTTGAAGAATTAGAATTTCCTTTTTTGGCTTTAAAAAATTTAATGTGAAAGTTAAAGCATCGTCAGTTAATAAATTTGAACATAAATATGATTCGATGCGGAAAAGGAGTATATAAATTGTGCGGATGGCCTGTAAAACACGCGACAATTAAAATTTTATAGGGCTGGCGCGGGGGTGGGTGTAAAATGCCACTAGAAAATTTATTGAGGCGTCCCCAATAAAGTGTCGAATTTAATGAAAATTGGATCGATTCGGATGCGCGGTTATAAGGTGTCTGGGCAAATATTTGAGGAAGCGATTTATGATAATAAGCGTTTCGTGTTGTTGGAAATCTTACGGGCGCGCACGATTTATGCCTTCCAGGCAAGCACTTACCGTCAACCAAGAGCCTGGAAACGTTCGACCTGGCGAGGAAGTGCTGGAAAACCCGCACGCCGCTCTTCAGCAGCGATAAAACTTGCATGACATTCTCGATGAGGGTGGAATTTTTCGGCGGCGGCAGCGGCGGCCCTGCCGTTGTTTCTTTCGTCGAGATCATTTGCAGAACCGCTACGTGGTTGTTCGTCTTGTTCGTCTTGCTCTTGGCGGCCAAGTCGTCCGGAAAGAGGTAGTTGTCCAGGACGATCAGTTGTCCGTTCGGCGAAACGCTCTTCGTCTCCACGACATTGGCGTCGTTCGCCTTCCATCTGCCTTCTTTTTGCGGCACCAGTTTGAAACTCTTGCCACCCAGCGTTTTGTAGAGGGTCGCATTCGATTCGTTACTGCTGTCGCTTTGCGTTTGTTGTATTTGCGAACCGAGCACTATGTGATCGGTTAAGAGTCTCTTCACAAGTTCGGGCTGCTGCAGAACGCCACTGTCCTTAATTATCGCCGTATTTCTGGGCGCTAGGATCGTAAAGGGTTCGTCTGAAACAACAAACAACAACAACAACAGTGAGAGCGTTTATTTCATTAAAAACTTTCCGTCTGCTGCAGATTAGACAATGAGCCTAATCAACCTTTCTCACTTGATTCACTCAACCGAACCGAAATTAGATTTCGATGTTTATCTTAATGATTTCTCATTAAGTACCTTCGCTCGCAATTGACTCGAGAGCTGCCTAATGGACATTTTAATTAAGTTAACTTTAAGCGCGTGTTTCTCAACTCTAATACTTGTGCGTTGTCTGCTCTCTTTGCTCGTTTATACATTCAATTCGATTGTGGATGAAATCAATATTACATTTTAAGCAAATTGCACCAATTCAGTGCTTTTTTCCCTTCTTCAAAGGTTTCCATTACAACTTGTTTGTCATCCATTAAAGAAATCCTTTCAAACTCCATAACTAATTAGGTGTTTATTATACTATAATATTTAGTTATTTTTATTTTATTTTATTTTATTAAAATAGCAAAACATTAGCAATAAAAATTGTGGATTATAAATTAATAATTGCAAGCAAACACAAATAAATTAGCTTTGGTTATCGAAAGCAAAAACAAATAAATGTCGATTAATATTTACCGACAAAATAATATAGTGGTAGTGTAAATTTTAGAAATAATTAAAAATAAACAAACAAAATTGCTATAAACAGTCAACAAACAAATACGACAATCGTTACTTTTCCCTTTAGAGCTTTGCATTGTGCTGTTGTGCAATGCAAACGATTGCATTTTGAAACTTTGGACAAGTTTGGAATTTTATTTTGCATAGAAAGCAAACTTTTAAGGACAGTTTCCGCTTTCGTAGTTTATTGGCCGCAAGAAAAAAATCCATTTTGTGGTAGATAATAGTGGCAAAACCGCATCAAAAGTGTCGTCCTGGTGATAAATGATGAAGGATAAAGGTAAATACCGAGTGCTAAAGTTTGCCTCTAAAGGATAATAATAATAGCCGAAGTTTTGTTTATGATCCTGCCACAGGATCACACAATAGAACACTTTGATCCTTTGTCTTTTCTTTTTTATTTGTATCATCATTGACATTTCTTTTTTTTTTTTCGTCGAAATAAAAATGAAATTTCCAATATTTCCGCTGACCGATAAACTATTTCAAATAATTGAAGATCAATTAGTGATTTCGGATATGCTCTAATGGCCCCTAGTTTGTCTCTTTCCGCACTCTAATAATTCATTGCAAATTTATCGAGCGGCGGTCGCAATCACACGATTTTTGTGTGACGCGCGCTCTAATCGAAAGCCATCATAGTTTCCATTAAGGGGTTTTAATGAAAGCCCCGGAAATTTAGTTCGAATTAGCAATTTTCCCGTACGTCTCTGTGCACTTTCACACACCACGCCATCAGCGACAGAATTCAATGTTTATAATGTGTGTGCATCATCTATATATAGTATACTTTCAGTGCGCACTTTTTAAGAGTTTTGCGTTACATCAATTTCCTCTTTACTGTAAAACTAAGCGAATTTATAAGACTTGTTTTCCTCGAGACTCTATTCGGAGCCGACTCGAAAAAGAATGTCGAAACTTTTCCTACGTACTCTGCTGTATATCGCTATAGTTTCGCTTATTCGTTGCATCTGTATATTCATTCCCTGCATGTTTACGTGAAGTAAGTAACGAACATTTTTATTAGCTTAAAGAAATGCTGCTTTTACTTCTTCTTTATAAAGGATGCACTTCAAAGTGCCTGCCAGAAAATTACAGAGTTGTTTTTTTCCTGTTTCATATTTTGCCTTTAGACTCCACTCTCCATTCAAAATGATCGGATGTTTTTGTTTTTATACTTTTAAGAATTTCATTTCACTTATTTTTATGAAATATAATAAAAAATCTTTTTTTTTTGTATTAAAAATAAATGAATGAAATAAGAGTAAAATTGGAAACAAGTTGTCTACGTGGAAAGTTTAATATAAAACTTAAAGATACAGTATAAATCACTTAAACTTTAAGAATGGCTCTCTAAAGTTTTAATTTGCACCCTTTTGGCGTTGAAAATTTCCTCAACGGGACATTTTTACGTAAATTGCCTTATTAAAAACAGATTTCCAAGCAAAAAAAAAAGCACTTTCCAAGAGCTTTTACAAAAAAGTAGTTTCAATTTAAGTGTCATAAATCATCAAAATAGCTCACTTTAATTTCCATAATAAGTGTCAAGTTTAACTATCGTCGTTGTCTTCCATTTCCAACTTAATTAACTCATATAAATAGTCATTATAATAATTAAATAATTTTCCATCACTGATGCAGTATTTATTAGATAAATAGACTTCAAATGTTTTTTGCAAATGCATTTTTCAAAGTGAATAATCGATGGTGCTTTAATTAAAAAAGCTTTCAAAGTAAGAGCTAAATCAATAAAATACTTATTGCCTTCTGTAACAGGCACAACGACCACTTTCGGTTACTTAATAAGAGCTCTTTATAAAATTAAAGGTGATTGGAGGTATATTCTTCTACAAATCAACTTTGTCGGTCTCTTCAGAACGGACTTGCCGTCCATTAATGGACGCACTATTTGAATATTTAATTTCACTGCATCAAAAATGGAAGGCTCAAATGTAAAAGCACAAAAGTGGATTCTACTTACTAACTAATAAAAAAATACGGTCATTAAATAAAAATGAAAAATGTTACTTGGAGCAATTATTCTGAAAAAGTTTTCACGAGGATTTTATAATCTTTGGATAGTTCTTTTACTTCTTTTTCTGATGATGGTATAATAAATTAAAACTACTTTGGGTAGTTAAAAATTCCCAACTACTTTGGTCTCTCTCTCTGAAATGCGCGGTCGACGATTTATGCGAAAGCGTTTTTAATAGTGGAGTTTTTGTTGAAAAATGAATTTCGTGATAATTATTTCGCGAAAAAGGGAATAATAACGGGTCGTGCGATGTAATTAAAGCGCGGGAACATAAACAGAGAGACTTAGGAGTGTCGCCTGTCTCGCGACTAGGTTTGCGGTGTTTCCACCCTCTTTTTGAGGTTGCTCTCTCCACGGATAAACTTTTTAATTAAGCCATTTAATATGATTTATAACGGCCATTTGGAAAAATTAATTAAAGAGAAAGCGGGCCCTCTATCATTATTCTGGTTACAGCAATCAAGAAAACAAGAGTTTCATTCAACTATGCATTAATTGCTTTAATTAATTATGCGCCGTTCCTTCTCTTTAAATCATTATTATTGTTATGCCATTCTTTGTTTCGATTTTCGTTAATTTACTTATTGAATCTAATGTTGCTTATATTATTTATTTGTAATCAAAATTTATTAAATTGTAAGTTTATCTTTTATTGAATTTCTTGTAATTCAATTTTTAAATTTATTTTAATTACAAAACGAGAAATGATTTGCTGTAAATAAAACAAGTTGCGAATTCGCTGCTTGATATGATGACTAATTAATTACTCCTAGATTTCACTACAAATTTTCAATTAGTAGATCATAAACCTCCGTGATAGAAGGTTGATTTGTGACTCTTTTTAATGGTATTTTTTTTTCATAAAATTTTGATAATTATAAAATAACTGGGCAAATATTAATTACATTGTTACTTCCGTTTACAATTATTTAAATTATCGTTTCTGTAAATTCTTTTTCATTTAAATTTCTTATTAAATTAAAAAATATTTTTATGAAATTTCTTCTTTCATTTTTAATTTTATTTTTAATATTTTTTTTAATTATAAATTTACTCAGAAAGGTTTATTTTAAATTTAGTCGATATTTTACTCATTATGATAAACTGTTTAATTTTTTTTTTTTAAGAATTACAATCAATATCGTCACTAGCTTGGATTTAATTTTTTCTCTTAAATTTGCAATTGCTCAATATATTGTTATTTTATAAATTTTAACAAGATTAATTAGGTAATTAATTAAGTGCCACATTATAAAGGTTTCTTAATTAGTAAGTATAATTATGAAAATTAAAATCAAATCTTATTTTATTTAAATGTTTTATTTATTATTGAAATATTTAAAAAGGACTTGCAACGAAAAAAAATCCTCGGTTTTCCCTGTTTTTCTACAGATAACAAAAAAAATCTATCGATTCGGTTTATCTCGTGGTAGTTTTTCTATTAAATTTTATTGCGCTGCCATTATTAGTTTTCGAGAAGAGCAAATTTATGTCACAAACACACGCATAAAACAGATTACTCCCTATTATTCAGTGGACACACAGGACTTGTTTTGCGTGTACGACAACTACATTATTATACGGGAGACACTAATTCCCAAAGTCACGACCACCAACAACCGGCAGGAAGATTTATGTGCTCGCACCACGTTCATTTCGATGGTGGTGTGGTGTTCATAAACGCCAGCACACACTTATCCACCTTTGTAGCAAAAAAAAAATAATAATTAACATTTTTCCCCCCGTCCTGTACTGCCTGCCTTATGGTCTCGTGTCTCGAAACCCTTTCGCAGTTTCAGCTTTAATTCTCGCTTTGTGTCCGCGTTATGTAAATATAAAATTTTCGCTGTGGCATTCGTTGTTGAATGTTTATTGTTCGCGAGTTCATTTTGCATTGCGTAGGATTTGCAATATGGCTTGCTCTTATGGCACTGTTTTGTAAAATATCGTGTGCCATTTGCCTACTGTGTAAAAAGTGTGCGAAAAGTTTTCTTTTGCTGCATTTTCCAACACATATTCTTTAATATATTGCATTACCTATTATTTATACTCTGTTCTACTGCTCTTGCAAATTTACAATATACAAATAATGTAAAGTATTTTTATTATATAGCTCCTTTTGTTTATTGTAGCTAATAATAAAATACCTTAAGACATTCATTTGAATTTACAGTTATTGCCAGCTATAAGCTATTGCTCGAAAGTGAAGAAATATAAATTTTAAGGTATGATGTCATTGACTTGCATGATTCATCGCGTAAAGTTTTTTCTTTCTTTTTACTGTACCTACTCGTAATTTGTGTGCTAATAAATCTACCATTAAATGATATTCATCGTTATACATTTACTTGCAAATTAAGCACCTTGAAATTTATATTTTCTTTCTTAGAACACCATTGGAAGTGCACTTTAGTTTTTTATTATTATTAATAAAAAAATTTAATTGAATTTATTTCTTTAACTCACAAAAAAGGAATTTATGCAGATATAAATTAAAGTAAATGAACTGCGCTTGTTAAATTCTGAATAATTACTTTGTAATCAACAAACTAGTTTTTTGTGCGCTGTTGGTAAAGCCGTTATCATGTAATGGATCCAATAAATTACGATAACAACTAAACAACTTCATGGAACTCATTACGAGGGACCAGCTTATAGCGTGGCATAGAGAGAAAGAGCTCGCGGTGGAAATTATCGTGAAGTGAAGGGCTCAATTTTCGAGAAAATGATAGACCCACCTGTATATAGCGTTTGTATTATAGACTAAAAACGCGATTGCAGATTACGAACGGTCCGCTGTAAATTATAAGATGCGCCCGATTTTGCAACGGCATGTTACCGGCGCTAACAAATTTGCATCTAAATATGTTACTTTTTTTACGGCTTGCGAGCGCCGCTGCGAAAGCTTTCGACAGGGCGGGCGCGCGAAGCTTGGAAGCAGTTTGTGAGGCAGCGGCAGCGGCAGCGGCAGTGTCTCGTCTTGATAATGGTTCTTCGCGGGTTATGAAAAGATAGTTAGGATAATCGGTTCTTAGCTATTTTTCCTCGCACCGTGGGGAATAATGAAATCCCCCGTAGCCCAAAGTGCTTATCTGGGGAAGGCACACGTACTCTTTTATTTTATACCGTGCAACCTATAACTGCTAGGGTCGCAGGCATTTTTTCAGCGTTATATAAAAAATAATCAGGCGCCCTCTTTTCACCGCTTCCACACTCTTTCGCTTTTTTCGCTCTTCTAAAACACTACCAAAACTAAACTAAAAAAACAGGGCTCAAGTTTTTTTTAGTTTAGTTTTGGTAGTGTTTTAGTTGCAGCCATTTTGGTAATGTAATTATTTAGTGTCGTGCTCTGCGCTCCGTGGAAAAAAAAAGCGAGCGAAATTTTATAAAATACGTGCCGGTGTGCATTGTGAGGTAATTTAATTTCGTCATCGGATTAAATTATAATATATCGACGCCCGGATTTGCATTCGAGACGACAAGAATTTTCGCGCGCGTTTTCATTCGCGCAAATGCGTCAAATTTAACGTTCTATAGTGGAATATGTATCCTCTGTGCGAATATAAATTTGTTTCGACTAAAATGTGTCAGATTAACGTCAAATTGTGTAACGTATGCTTAGATACCTTTCATTTTGGAGCATTAAGTATGCAAATTTTAGAGCTTTTATTTCCTCAACTTTTGCTTTCTTCTTTCTATATTTTTAATATTAATAATTTATAAAATTTTACCAAAAAATCTCTGTTAAAAGTTATAGATTTTTATCTGTTCTACTATTCCATAAAACTTGAATTGCAATTACTGCATTAAATTAAAACTTACGATGAACGAGAGCTAGTAGCGAGTAATGAATAAAAGTCAACAGATGTGCAAAAGGCATTGAAAGCATTCAGAAAGCATTAAAACCAATTTTTGGCATTTGAATAACAATGTAGTTATAGGAAGAGTCGCAGTTGGCATCGGTTTCCGTTTAATATCCTGGAATTGTAAGGATAAAAAGATAAAAGAAGAAGCGAAGTAGAAGTAGAAGAAGAAGAAGCGGACGGTTTTAATAACACGCGCCAGAAATCCAGCACAGTTGCCGCCTGCCACATGTCCCATCGGAAAAATTAAGCTTTATTACGTTTTCCCAGGAAGAGAAACAACTGCTTCTACTTTTAGTCAGAACTAGGACTTTTCCTCAAACTCAAACTAGGTGATTGAAGACAAAATAATCCTTCGGAAAGGCTATAATACTCGAAGACTTTTATATTGTTCTTTTTCTCCTCAACAGTATAGCACTGTTTCCAAAATACCAATGTCGTTTATAGTTTTCTTAACATTTTTTCTTGGTGGAAACTAAATAATGAGTAAATCTTTTTTTTTGTTAAACTTTTTATATTTGTTTTTTAAAAAATCTTCTAGAGAAGAAAAACTGAGCGTAAGTTAGGCATTATAGGTATTATACACTGTTCGCAAAAGAAAACTTAAAGTGTTTACGTATGCTTTAATAATATCATTAATTTTCAGGCGGTATAGGCGTCGTGAAAACTTTCTGCAAGCCTTATAAGCGCGCATATAGTATAAAATGCCGTTTTAGCTCTGAAGTAGCAAAAAGCTGCTGGGAATTTTTGCTTTTAACTTTCAATATTATAAGACTATAGTGAGATACCAAGGCACTTAAGTGTCACTTAGTAAACTTGTCACAGTGTTAATTATGAGTGCCGCATAATAATTCATAACATATCATGACTTTGACAGTTTCGTTTTTTCCATTCGTAGAAATGCATCTGAAAGTTTAAATATTAATGATGCCGCGTCGTGATTAATGAGGCAAAAATTTCAACCGGCTTGCCTTTGTATTGCATTAAATAGATTTAGAAAACATAATTTTGCACTTTCATATAGTTTCTCATTTATTCATATCTGTAATATGTGGCCGGGCCCCTGTTTTGTTCTCTTAAATCAGCAGCGCCATTAAAGCCACATACGTTATTAACGTGGAACTGGTTTTTCGGAGCTAGAATTCGCGCTCTGTCCATAGCTAACATGTTTCACACTCGTTAAACGATGATATGTGTCATTATAATTGACAGGACGATGAGTAATCGGATACTTTAAGCAGAAAATAGTGAATTGTAAAGTTTCCCGTCAAGGCAATGTGAAATTTTCAGTGAAATCTGCTTTTGTTTGCTCATTTCGTGCGAAATTAAACTTGCATTAAGGACATTTTTGCATTTTTCATTACGAGAGAAAACATTGTAAATATAAAATAAAAATACTGAATGGTATTTATTTAATGTTGGGAGAAAATTAAATTTCTTAAGACATCTTAAAGTAATACAGACAAAAAAGGATATTAAAAGCAGCTGTAAAACGTAATTTAAAAGTGGAAAGTTATCAAAATTGAAATGTCCTGGCTTAGAGCAGCAGCAGCAGCAGTTGAAAAGCTTCGCCCAATGGTATAATAAATTGCACTTGCTCTTGAGTAATTTAATTCAATCATAACTGTCGTACAATTATTATTACATATATCCTATTGTAATCATTATTGTTAAACTCAAGCAATTCAATGTTAATCCTTTGGGTTATTTATCGTCGCCCCCGGCAACTTCTTCTTTAAATAGCCGTAAATTCTCCTTCGTTCGCCCATTTAGTTCAACAAGTTAAATTACGCACTGGTTGCTCTCCATAATTTTCCCAAAAAACAAAAACAAATAAAATGGGGAGCATTTATTTATTTTACATACATTTTAAAACAAAAAAGAAAAACGTAAAAAAAAAGATGAAGCCAATATAGTAAATTAAGGTTTCCACGGTAATTATTTATAAGGAGCGCGCGCTTTACGCTAACAACGCGCGCTAACAAAAACTGCTAACGAACGACTGGAAAATTAACCGAATTATATTTCGACACATTTACTTCCGTAATTTTCTTTCCAGTTTTCTCTATTTATTTATTTATGGAGGCTCTATATTTACTAGATTAACTTGCTAACGCTCCACTTCCCCTTCATCTGCCGACTAATTCCCCAAAGGCTTTTCGTTTCGTCTTTTTCTTCTCTTTTTTTATCCTTTCTTTTTTGTTGCTGCTGCTGTTGTTGTAAAAATATAAATTGCGTTTTTGCTCTTATAAATAAATCATTTACTCACTCGTGCAGCAGAACAATATAAAAGAAATGTCGTTACGTTCAAGCAATTACTTTTATCCAGTTTTTTATGTATTTTTTTGTTGTTTTTGCAAAAAACAATTTTCCTCTTGAGCAAAATAAATTTTACTTTATTTGATGTAATAAAACTTGAGAAAATTTTGATAATGATTTAATGGGAATTAAATAAAACCCCAAAGTATAGCGGTAAAAAGTAGGCGAGGAATATAAATAAGGAGACCGGTAAAAACTAAAGAAAATGTCGAAAGGAAATGTGGCGGAAAAACATGATAAATACTGGGAAAAACGCTTGGCTCGACAGAAGTGCGCATTAAGTTGAGAGCACCACACAGTACCTGTGGAAAATTCTAGCAGAAGCAGCTACAGCAGTAGCAGAGAATATTAGAGACGCTTGCGGAATTCTGGTCGCGCGAAACTGCACCATTGTAGTGCCAACTTCAAACAATACGCGAATAAATTTTATCTCTTGTACTCTGTACTCTGTTGTCTCCATTTATTGGCGAAAAATAGTCGGGAGATTACAGTAAAAGTGACCCTCTGCGACCCTTTAAATTTATCGCGGATCTCCCTTAAGAAAGCCGATACGATCAGTTTTATAACTGAAAAACCAAAAGCAAAACTATATTCGCTTTCCCGTTTTAGTTTTTTTTTTTGTTTTGTTTAGATAAAGCCATCGGCGATATAAAATGGTGACATTTCGTGCATTTTACTCTAAGTTATTGTTAGGTTTTCGATATAAAGACGGACCTTAAGTGTCTATATATTACTTCCGGTTAGAGCAAGGACCCCGTTTGGCCAATAAATGCGGCCGAACCTACAGAAACTTTCAATTTATGATCGCCGGTTTTTCCCTCTGTCGCTACCTTTTCTATTTTTATTTAGGAAAACATTATTCATGTTGAGAGTGGTTTTTTTTAGATTCATTGTATAGTTAACTAGTTATTCAAATTGCTGTTAATTGAAATGGAAATTAAGTCTTTGCTTTATAATTGCGCATGTTTTATTAGAATAATACTTTTTGCTTAGTTAATTAAGGACTTAATTAATTTGCTTTATTTGATTTTTTTTCCTAGGTATATATTTTGTAAATTTCCTAACAAACAATTTATACATTTTTTTTATTGAAATGCAATTTTTTTTATAATTTGTTTTTAAAAAATTTATTTTCAGAATCGAAAAGAGAAGATCACTTACCGGAAATAACAACGTCGTCGTTATTGAAGACAATCCACAGGGAGAAGAACTGATCGACGCCGAGATTGGCCGTCAGTTGTCCATCGATGCTGGAAGTATTGGGTAAGTGGATAGAATAAGCTGCAGGGACGGCGACCGCCGCCAAAAGTAGCGGCAGAAAGTCGCGAAACCGGAACATGCTCGCGCCGCGGACCGGCAAATACTGAACGGTGACTGTGGAGACTCGACCGGAGTTTCCTATATTCTGCTTGCTGTTGCTTTTCTCTCTCTTGGTAGTTTAAGTGTGTGCGTTTCGTATGAATGTACGTGGATTCTGGTGGCCTCCGCCAACGCGCGACCGACTTCTCCGGACGATCGGACGAGGAAGTCTGTTGAGCGCGTTGCACGATGTGCGGCCACCTCCGTCGGTGGCGACACAAGAAGTCGCGCGCAACGATCGATCCACCTACGCCGATTCGCCGCCACTTTTTAATTTGACTTCCTCTTCCTCTTCTTCAACTCCTTTTTTTATATTACTTCATACAGTGTGTGTGTGTGTGTATAGCACTAAAACGATAATTACTTTTTCTTTGCGCAAAAAAAGAATGAACATACACCCTGTTGCAATTCAAGCAGGAAATGATTTTAATTTTAAGTTTTTTTTTTTGTTTAAAGCGATGAAACTTTTAGATTAATTATTTAATTTAAAATTCTTTTATTTTTTTTATGTTAAAAGAATGCAATTTTTAAAAGTTTAAATAGATTTTTTTGTAAATTAAAATTGCAGTAAAACGATTTTATTAGGTACTTTAATATTAATTATTTCTGATAAATAATAAGGTTTATATCCTGTCGTAAACTATTATTACCATTTTTGCACAATATGCAGGCTCTACAATTAATAGAAATTTAATAGTTAGTTTTCCAATAGCTTTTTTGTTTTCAATTACGAGTATGTCCCAGAGTGGAGCATTCGAATAAATCTTGTGCTAGAAAAAAAAAGCAAAAAAAAAAACTGGTGGAGCGTGTGCCGAATAAAGTGAATGACAAAAAGAAAAATGACATCAATTTAAATCTGTTTCTGTAAGCAATTCCTTTGGCATATTTTTGCGTTAGTTACCTTTCACCTAAAAACTGGCCTCGTACATCAAAACGCACTCTGAGTCGGGCAACATTCTCCGGAAAAACCATTTTCGCATCCAATCATGCAAAGCGTCGAAAGGGAAGAAGCAGCGAGGGGCAACATGAAAGAATATAAAGTGCCAATTCCGGTTACACATCCCTTACTCAAAATACTTCCGTATAGATAGAGCGAATAAAAAATTAAAAAAAACAAAAACAAAGCCGGGACCGTGGCTCAGTGGTTCGAGCTCCGGACTTCGGACCGAGCAACATGGGTTCGAATCCCACGGCCGGCAAGATATGGGTAGTGGTGTTTGGGTAGGCATCCCCATCAC